>CAJPEV010000349.1:79482-131857 GCA_905338385.1 Darwinula stevensoni | reverse complement strand
GACCTGAAAACCGATTTGGCCAACTTTTTCGTAGCGCAGCCGCCAGAGTTCTATTGGAATGGCATCCATAGTTTGCATAAACGTTGGCGTGAAGTGATAGAGGCCAATGGTGATTACATTCATGATTGAGATGATTTTGCTTTTAAATAAAATGGGTTGTAATAATTGTTCATGAAATTCCGAGAACTTTCTTTCCAATCATTTATTTCCATGGGCTTCATACTTACCTGTCAAGCAAAGGGTGCCACGAGCTGAATGCGTGCCACGTTTTCACTGATCGACTTCAAGTTCTCCATCTGAATACTTTCTTTGATCGTGTTTTTTTCTGTATTTATTTCTTTTAGCCGTAATGCCTAGAATCAGTAACGAACAGCAAGCAAATATGGGTAAAGCAGCTCAGACTGCTGAACTCTGGAATAAGAGAGCGTTGCAGCCTGCTGAGCAATAGTGGTGGCGGTGGCTGTCACACCCAATGCGCGGGCCTACGATACTACGCCATTCTGTGTCATAGGCCAGGCCTACTGCTGGGCTATATCTGGCCTATGCTCGAGGGTGGTGGTGGTAGTCACGAACAACGCGCGAGGCTTATGAGACTATGTCACTTCAGGCCGGGCGATCCACCCCTCAAAGCGCCAGGTCCATGAGGCTATGTTATTCTATACCATAGGCTTGGCCATCCAACGCTTTTAGCGCCAAGTTCGTTGGCTTCATCAGCATCGCTTCCACGCAATCGTTTTCTGTTTGAGTTTCATGTCATGACAGATTCATCAAGTCAACGTAATCACGCAAGTTCTTTGTTTCATATGTCGCGCAAGCTGCCCGCTCATACCATCAAAATTGTGGCGATTTTTGTGAGGTGGTGTTGAACGCAAAGAAAAAATGTTGGAGGTCCAAAGGACGGCGATGAGGCAGTCGCTGCAGATAAAAAAAAAAAAGATTGGTGCTGGTGCGGAAACAACCTTTGCCACTGCAGTTGCGATGCGAAGTGCGTAAATCGGTGCTCTAAGAGATGCCAGCCGAAATGGCTAGAATGAACACCAAGCAGATGTACGTAGGGAGCTTAGGGCCGCTGAACAGCAAGAGGGAGCGAGTGCTGAACTCCGGAATAGGAGAACCGTGCAGCCAGCTAAGCAACTTGATGCAAGGTTGGCATTTTCAGGAATTAGTATTTAGCGTTGTGCCGCACATGCACTAACTTCTCTCTGTGCCGTCGAACAAGTTCTTGGAAACGGTCCATACTGTTTCAGAATCATTGGTGTCTGTACCATACGCTAACGCTAATAGCCGATGAGCTAATTGGTGATGCAAGAGTGTTGAATGTGCTAGGAGGACGAAATCAGCAATGTTGTCTTGGGTTTTATGAAAACGTACTAAACCAAGGCGTTCACAATGACGATTGTGGCAATCAGCTGGAATATCATGATAATAGTGTTCAGGAGCAGAATCTCCCTGTGTACTGTAAGCTATATGTAATGTAATGAAGCGGTTCGGTTACGAGTGAGTAATGCGATGCACAGAGGATTGCCAAGGAGACGTTATGCTCACAATAGCCTATTGAAATGTCCACCTGTTAGACGGCCAGCGTAGCGGCCGCAGGTCCTACACTTTAATTCGAAGCGGTCATAAGCTGCGGTGGTGGTGGCCGTGGCCGTCACCCCCAACGCGCAGGCCTACAATGCAATCCCCTTCTGGATCATAGGCCACGCCATCCACGGCCTAAGGCGCAAGGCCTACAAGGCTGCGCCTTTCCAAGCCATCATATATACTTTAAATCGAAAAGCCTGAGATTTGTCGTGGTTGTCACCCCAGCGCGCGAGGTCTACGTGACTGTCACTTAATGCCATAGGCTAGGCCATCCACCCCTCAATGCGCCAGGTGCTTGAGGCTATGCTATTCTAGGCCATAGGCTTGGCCATCCAACGCTTTTAGCCCCAGGTCCATTGAGCTATATCAGTCTAAGCCGTAGGCTTCGTACTTAGCTGTGTCAATCAAAGTCTTTTTCTTTATTTTTTTCCGTTAGGTCAGGCGTGGCAGTTCGGGACATCGCTTCCATGCAATAGTTTTCTGTTTGCGCTTTATGTCATGGTCGATTTATTTAAGTTTTCATGATAGGTGAAATCAAAATTATTATCAAAGTTCTTTGTTTCATACGTCGCGCAAACGGGCCGCTGCTCCAACAAATATTGGAGTGATTTTTGCGAGATTAGGTTGAACATGTAAAAAAATGTTGAAAGAAGTCCCACAGGACGGCGATGAGGCAGTCGCTGCAGATGAAAAACGATTGGTGCTGGCGCAGAAACAACGTTTGCCACTGCAGTTGCAGTGCGAATTACCTAAATCGTTGCTAGCCGTAATGGCTAGAATAATTATGAACACCAAGCAGATATACGTAGGGAGTGAATGGCCGCTCAGACCGGTGAACAGCAAGAGCCAGCAAATGCTTAGCTCCGGAATAGGAGAACCGTGCAGTCTGCTGGGCAACTTGATGCAAGGAACGCAGCACTCAGGTCGAAAGCCGGGGGGCGGCCGGCAATTGAACCTGGACCTCCTGCTTGCCAGTCAGGCAAGCATTGCTACATAGCATGCGCTACAATTACACCACGGAACTCGGGACATTTTGCCATGCCTCTTCCTGTCATCTCAATAATTACAGTCATTTGTCACAGCGAGCACTGTCAGGCTGCACATTTTCATGTACGGAGGAGCATTTGTTTCACATTGCTGGCGCTACGGAAAAATGCTCCTGCTATAACTCACACTTCACCCTGAGGCTCTAAAGGTGTTGCTCACTGGTGCTAATGTGGCGGAGAGGCTTTTTCAGGAATTAGTCGTTAGCAATGTGCCGCACACGCACTACCTTCCCTCTATGCCGTCGAACAATTCCTTCGAAACAGTCAGTACTGTTTCAGAATGCTTGGTGTCTACCATACGCTATCGCTAATTGCCCACGAGCTAACGGGTCTTAAGTCTCACGAAAACGAGTTAAACCGCAATGTCAATTGTGGCAATCATTTGGAATATCATGATGACGTTTAGGAATAGAATCTCCCTGTCTACTGTAAGCTATATGTGTATAAATGTAACAAAACGGTTCAGTTCCGAATGAGTAATGCAATTAACAGGATTGTCAAGGAGACGTTATGCTCACAATATACGATTAAAATTTCTACCAATTAATCGGTCAGCGTAACGGGCGCAGGCCGCTATCTAATACTTTAATTCGAAGAGGTCAAAAGTTGTGTTGGTCGTGGATATCACCCCACGTGCGGGCCTACGATGCAAAGCCATAGGCTTTAATAGGCCAGGGTCATAGACCAAGCCTATAAGGCTGCGCCTTTCCAAGCCATCATCATCACATACTTTAATTCGGAGAGCCCGAGAGTTGTGGTGGTTGTCACCCCGACGCGCGAGGCCTACGAGACTATGTCACTTCATGACATAGGCATCTACCCCTCAAAGCGCCAGGTCAAATAGGCGAAGCCATCCTTGGCCATGGGCTAGACCATCATCCGCTCAAAGCGCCAAGTCCATGGGGCTATGCTATACTAGGTCGAAGGCTTGGTCATTCAACGCACTTAGCGCCAGGTCCATCGGGCTATATCAATCTGAGCCGTAGGCTTTGGCTCATCCTATTATTTATATAGGCTGCATACTTAGTAACACCCTTTGCTTGACACAGCTAACTGAATGCGTGTCACGTTTTCACTGATCGACTGGAAGTTCTTCATTTGAATCCATTCCTTGCTGAGGGTTTTTTTTTCTGTATTTATTTATTTTTTTCCGTTTGATCAGGCGTGGTAATGCCGAAAGAGGTCCCACAGGACGGCGATGAGGCAGTCGCTGCAGATAATAAACGATTGGTGCTGGCGCGGAAACAACGTTTGCCACTGCCGTTGCGGTGCGAAGTGTCTAAATAAATGCTGTAGGAGGTGCTAACCACAATAGCTAGAATGACTGAAGAACAGTACCCAGTTGCACGTAGGGAGCAGGAGCGTAAGGCTGATCAGCAAGAGGCAGGGAATGCTGGAGCTCAGGAATAGGAGAGCCATGCAGCCTGGTGGACAACTTGATGCAAGGAACGCAGCACTCGGGTGTCGAATGCCGGGGGGCGGCCGGGAATTGAACCCGGACCTCTTGCTTGCCAGTCAGGCGTGCTAACATTACACCACGGAATTCGGGACATTTTGTCAGGTCTCTCCATGTCATCTCAAACCACTGCAGTCGTTTGCGCAGCGAGCAGTCAGGCTGTACATTTTGCTGTTGGGAGGGGACATTTCCGTTGTGGCAGCAATGTGAAACAAAAGTGCTTCTGCTGCAACTCACATTTAACGCTCACACGTGCTAATGTGGAGGAGAGGCATTTTCAGGAATTATTCGTTAGTATTCTGCTGCACATGCGCTAAATTCCCTCTGTGCTAAAGTCGAACAGGTTCTTGGAAATGACCCGTACTGTTTCAGATTCAGTGGTAACTGTACCATAAACTAATGCTAATAACCCATGAGGTAATCGGTGATGCTAAGAGTATTGAATTTGCTGGGAAGAAGTTGTGGTGATGGCTGTCACCGCAACGCGCGAGGCCTACGAGACTAGATCATTAAAACGATGGCCATAGGCTATGTCGTCCACCACTCAAAGCGCCAGGTCCATTTGGCTATGCCATCCTTGGACATGGGCTAGACCATCCATCGCTCAAAGCGCCAGGGCCATGGGGCTATATCAGTCTTAGGCTTAGATTATACAGGGCTAGTCAAAATGATTGCAGCGGTTTCAGAAAATTACTCCAGGTTTATTATTTGACATATACTTACAAGATTGCACAGATATATAAACAAATAGTGAAAGTTTTTTTTTATTGTTTACAGATGCTCAATATGTTTTTAGCTCATCATAGTTGCTTACTGCCTAGTCCCTTACATCAACATTGCCCCCATGTTTGTCTGTCCATAAAAGCATCTAGTTCCTTCTTTAATATAGTCACGGAAGGAGCAGCCATTACGTCGTTCTCTTCCCATCGACCTGATGGGAAGACGATCCGACGAATACTGATCCATTCGCTCCTCCTTCCCTGGATCCCGCACGCCTCCAGTTTAATCCGAAACCTCTTGTGAGGAACGGTATCGAAAGATTTCGCGAAATCTAAATAGACCATGTCCACGGGATTCCCCTGGTCTCTCTGTTCTGTCGCACAATAATAGAATTCGAGCAAGTCGCTGAGACAATTGCGACGTCTGCGACTAAAGCCGTACTGAGAGTCTCGGATGAGCGCGTTTCCTTCGAGGAAATCCAAAATGCGGTCCCCCAGGATTCTTTTCGTGATCTTCCAAGAGATACTCCGTGAGACGTACCGGCCTATAATTCCCCGTCCTGTTCTACTTGACGGTGTGAACGGCACGGAAAGAAATGACGTTCGCAAAATCAGATTTTGATCTTTCCGCACCGCCAGGTAGAAAGAACTCGATATCGGTTCAAGTGATTCTTCGTCCTGCGGGCAAGGAACATGCTTCTTCGCATTCCTCCGAATCCTCTCAGAAATGAATAACAAAAATTAATGTACGAGTATATAGAAGGAAAGGGTAAGGTACTACCGCTTCTATTCGCACCAATGTGACTTGGTTAAAGTCCCAGCACTAACCTCTCCACTTTCAAGTCCAATAAATCAGGTCAATTAGAACATGATGCGTGCGACAGTTAGAGGACATATCTTTGAATCCTGGTGCAAATTTTGGTGCAGAAGACGTAATTGGAGAGGTGTTGAAGCAATTTTTTGTAAACGCAATTGAAATGAAGTAATGTGAAATCATTTTTCAAAGGCTTTTCTTCTTCAACCACTTCTCTCCCCTCTCTCTATGGGGTTCGCTAACGTTAGGCTTGGGCCTACATTTCTTCGTTTAAGATAATATCAACCCTCGATTTTCGAAGCCAATTGGACCCAAAAGGCTCAATCCTGGGATCTTCGAGACAATTCGGTGAGGACGTGTAACGTTACGCCGATCTAGAGTTTCTGGAGCCATCTCAACTAGGTCTGCGCAAAGAATTATTCCGAGAATGAAATCGACTGAAATGCATGTCGGGCGCCATCATGGGATGTCTGTGGACGACATCTCCAGATTCCGCCATGTGGATCGACCGCTGCTAACCACCGTTTTAATCGCAGCGCATTCCATGAACTTAGCACAAAATTGTCTTATTCGTAATATTAAAAAAAGGAGATCCAGGCACGATTCGTATGCCGAAGCAGTCATAAATTCGACCTAACTCCAGCACGATATCCGGCAACATTATGAGGAGACTGGAACAAGCAAATGATCAGAACTCTTTCGAATATTTCTATTAGTTCGGCAGCTCCTCTCCTGGTCCGGAGTTACGTGTCTCCTCAGACACTTGGCATGTGAACTTTCATCACGTGCTGATCCTGTTATTGTTGAGGAGGATCTTGTGATTGTTTGACGCGCCCTCGAAAGGATTTTCCCCAAATTGATCATAGGACATTTCTTATGCAAGAAAAACTTCCTATAGTGGCCTGTTTGGACGTTGAACGATCCTTCTTGTATCCGTCGAGCCAAAGTTTCATCGAGACTCGTGCGACTGGTTTAACTCTCTAGGCAAATGTTTTGAAGCGTTCAAGTGTCTTCCGCTAAGGTGTGAGCGGGGAAAGGTCGGGTACAGAATGAAGTGATCGAATAACTAATTCCAGCTGTATTCGGTATTGATACGCAGTAGCGGCGATTTAGGCGTCATTACGCTTCGGTTGCATGAACTTTGTTTCTTGATGTCTTTCATAAACGACATGTAGCAATAATATAGGATATTATTGATAAAACGACACCTTAACTGAGCGCTCAGAAGTTGCTCATCTCTGAACATCGAACGGTGCAATGCTTCTTTAAAGGCATTTTAAGCGTTTTCGAGTTCGTTCATGTGCGGCTCGGGAGGGGAAAAGAAATGAGTTTCCTTTCTCTTTCCACGTTAAGGCATTGAATTCACATTGAGGCACATGACCTCGTAGAACCACAAAAAGGAACGGTTCGACTAGCACAAAATATTCCATGTAAAAAATAACCACAACCATGAACAGGATATCAACTAAAAAATAAAGAGAAGGGAGTTTCATTAGAGACTACCAAAATAGTATTAGTTTAAAGTAGAGTTTCGAGTGGTTCGACGAGGTGCCATTGCAAGGTAATCATTGTTTTACACCTGGCACCAGTAGACGCAAATATGGCATGCACTATTTGAGGACTCGGTGAGGACTTCTCTCGTGGTCGCTCCAGATTTTTCATAGCTGGATATTTTCTTAATTAAAAAAATTGTATGTTAGGATACACACTAATAATACCCAAATTAAAACATTAGTTTAATTCAATTGGTTTCTTTTATTGCTTTCAGAGGAATGCAGGCCAGTCTGACGTAAAAACGAAGCCGTTTTTGGACAGGACAATCCAAACCCGTCTCAAAAACGTTTGCTTTTCCGCCTAATTAATAGTAGTAAATTCAAATTATAAGAGAGCATCACCAGGACCAACTCCGGCCAGTGAACATCTGAGATGATAAAAAAGTCAATAATCGGTTTCAGGCAGCTAGAAAATGCTTTATATATACAAGGACATGGCAGACATAAATTAGCTGCATACAAATATGCAAAGTACAGCGTGGATATATACATTTCTATAAATGTGTGCTATAAAAAAAAATATATGTAGACCGAGGATCCCTTCAGCATGAGCCCTGGCCATGAGGAGGATCACATATGTCATTGGGCAGGTTGTGGGGTGGAGGAGCAGCATACCAGCCATAGTGATAGGCGACCGGTTCCACCCAGCCAAGGTGTGGGGGATCAGGGGCGGGTTCGCAAAACCCATGGAAACCCATCTGAATTTTCGTTGGTGGGGGACGGAGGAACATTAGAGGGGGGGCTGCTTCTTCCAGCAAAACTATCTCCAGCCATTGCCTGAAGCCGAAGAGAATTGAATACAATGATTAGTACATCAACCCACCCTATGCACTTTGTGAACGGGATCAAAGTTCGTTCAAGAAGCCAATCGACAATTCCTGATCTGAATATAGAAACCATAATATTACCTTTCCAAGCGTACATGATGCATGGTGCATATCTCCCCCCCCCCCTTGTTTCCCCACACAAAACCCTACGGTTATGAAGGGATATTGTATGGGATAGAGATTTTTTTCCATTAAGACACGTAAATTATAGTACAGAGGCAGTGGATATCTCGCCAAACTGGATGTAGACATATCTGCGGCTGGAATATCTCTTGGAGCGTGTACAAATCTGCTTTACCACAATGAATAGACTAACGAAACTTGGCTTACCTCGTGGCTCCTCCTCCTGATCTCTTCATTCAGCTGATCCTCGGCTTGCTCCCGGCGACCCTCTGCTTGCGAGAGCAAGGTCTCTAGGGAGAAAACTTCTTCTTTCCTTTTCTCAAGCTCGGCTTCCAGTCCCTTCAGGTCCTGAAGGGGGAAATCATTGGACTAGATCAATTCCCATCTCGCACTCTCAATTCGAAGTCTACTTGGGGAGATTCGAACCAAGGACACACCTGAAGCTGTTGCTGTATGACTTGAACCTTGCCTTCGGCTGCTTGCTTCTCGGCATTAGCTTCATTTAATCGTGATAGAAGCGAAGAGACTTGATTCTTCAACGCCTCATTTTCCTCCTTCATGTTTGGAAGGTCGAGCTGAACGGGATGAAAATTTTTCTATGAAGCATATTAACACATTTCATTTTTAACGGTGTTCAAATAAATATGTTCAAGGCATTCTACTCATGAGTTGATGTAAAATCGCTGCTCTAGCACTAAGTTTCCCAACTCGATTCTGGCACGTCATTTGCAGACTTTTCTCTTTCATTCAACATTCATTTCAGCATTGAAGGAAGGATGAGTGATATTGGACATTCCTCCCAAAAGCAGACCAGTAATTCCTGGTATTTTCACCTAATTCATTATTAAAGCAGTATATTCGAAAGGATTCGAATCCAAGGATTTTCCTCTTTCTTCCTTAAACTATAGAAGAATCTTTCGCATTACTATTACTGTTTCCTTTTTTCCCGCTCTAGATATTGAAAAGGGGAAAAGGGAAGCGAATGAGGGAGGACTCCAGCGACCGATCTAGTTTGTAAATTCTCTTCGCCTGAACATCAAGATTCATCGCGGAACAGTGTGAAAGCTTGCAGGACTCACGCTGAAACCAAGGACCTCCGAAGACTCCGGGGGTGGTACCGGGAGTTCCAATAAACACTCGTCGGTGTGAAGCCAGACCCCCTTCACGAAGGGAACGACGTCAAGGTCATCGTGGGTGTATAGACCTTTCTTGATGGGGCAAGGAGAAAGGGGATGGGGGGTGGAAGGCACAGGAGAAGAGCTTGAGCCTCGTGGACACAGGTCCCTGCGATTAATAATTAAGTGAAATTAATCTAAAAGCTCATAATGTCCAATATCTGACTGCATGATGATCTTTATCTGTAAAGCACAAGAATTTTTATTCAATTGATTCAAAACCTTTTTGGTGAAAATTAAAAAAATCATAATTCAAATATATATATTTTCCAAGAGGAACCTGTGAGGACGAAATACAGAAGGTTCGGGTACAGCGGAGAAGGATCGGAAGTCTGGGTGCATATGAGGCCACCCAGCAGGCATCCACGCGTGTCCCACGCCAATCGGATGACATGGCTCAATCGCGCTTTCCTGAAGGAGGCAATCAGTTTTTGCATATATCTTTATGGAGTCATTGTTTTTCTCCTAAAATTACGGGGCATTCCTGCATGATGTAAATATTGCCTTTCAGGAATGTTTGAAAATCCCCATTCAAATCATGACTATGTTCGCTGCAAAAACAGCACGCATTAATGAAACACCAAAGAGTCCCTTGAATTAGAGAACAAAATGTTTCCTAACCTCCATGAACGATACTTGATCGTCTCCGGCGCTGTCGCCATCATAAACAATCTTGTTCCCCTCCAATTTGGTGCTGCAAATGTCATTTCCGGACTCATCTGCCTTTAATCCATTCTTGATGTCGTTTCCGTTCCCATGAGCATCATTTCCCAGCAAAAATTCATCCGCATGACCTTGCTCTCCAGACGAGCACCCATTATCTGCACTTTCAAGATCAACTCCGGTGTGATCTCCAGAACCTTTGTGATGCGCCAGATCTTCGGGGTGGTCATCACGATCTTTGGTGTGATTTCCACGATTTTCGGTGGGTTCCCCACGACCTTCAAAGTGATCCTCCCCATCTCCGATATGATCCCCACGATCTTCGGAGTGATCCTCCCCAGATCCTGTATAATCTCCACGATCTTCAGTGTAAACCCCATGATCTCCTAGGTGATCCTCATGATCTCTGGTGTGATCCCTAGGACCTTCGGTGTGATGCTCACGATCATCGAGGTGATCATCACCATCTTTGGTGCGATCACCACAATTTTCAAAGTGATCTTCACCATCTCCTGTATGATCAACACGATCTTCAAAGTGATCCTCCCAAAGATCTTCGGGGTGATCCAGACGACCTCCGCTGTGATCTCCACGACCTTCGGTGTGAAACCCACGATCTTCCGAGTGATCCTCATGATCTACGGTGTGATCCCTAGCACCATCGGTGTGATGCTCACGATCATCGGGGTGATCTATGCGATATTCGGCGTGATCCTCAAGATCTTCAGGGAGTTGACCATCACCTTCAGCTTGGAGAGGAAGGAGGATTTACTATCGTGTTTTCAAAAGCCAGTACTGGAAAAGAGTGCCCATTCTCGCTCAATTGGTTTCACGTGATATTTTGAAAGAGATTTTGAGAAAAATGAGTTTAAAATTTTCATTCAAGTATTGTCCTACGACGCATTGAACTCATTGCAACATCTGGCGAAAACGAAAAGGAACTCACGGCGCGGCTCCGAATTTTCGTTCTTGTAACACGGGCATATGAAGGAAAGGACCCTTCTCAGCATTTCTTCGAGATTCTCGACAGATCCTTCGCTCCTGACGGCGATCGATTAGAAGGTCGACGCTGGAAATCCAGACGAAAAGCAAAATTTGCTTAGCAACCGATTCCTCTTCTTGTTGCGATGGTGTGATTCTTGTGGATTGCACCGGGTCCCGAAAATGCAAATTATCATGTTTAGCTGTGTCGATGTTCACAGGTAAGCTGCGAACGACGGCAGACGACGGCTCTGAAGGCATTCGTACGCAAATATGCCCAACAAGAAAGCCATCCTGGGCGAGTTAGTAAATTTAATTTCCTCCAAGGTGCCACGAGTTTTTCTTTTTGATAGAGCCTAGGCAATTTTCAGGGTATATTCATACCCGTTATCGATCATTTTTAGAGCGAGATTGATCGGAGTTCGGGGAAACGATGCTGATGATGCTTGAAAGTGACGGTTTGTACCTGAACACCTTCTAAATTTTCCGGGGATACTTTCCTCGTCGATTCCTCGTCGTCTCCAAGTTCCAACATCTCGTTTTTCCATGCCAAACACGGACCTTCACTTCAACTCGAACTCGTTCCAAGGAGTTCAATGGTAGGTGGTAGATGAAAAACCGTAATCACCGAGAGAAAACTCCAAAAGTCAATTTTTTCTCCCCTCCACTCTCGTGTTCCTTTTCATCTTCTGCAACGTCAATCACCTAAGTGTTTTCACTAGAACATTTATTATTTGCTCTGAAGAACTCTTTCCATTAGAGATCATCTCAGCTTGTGCCGCTACTCCCAGTTGGAGCCTGTTCCCTGAGAACCGCCTGGTTTCGTGCAACATCCAAGATGACGATGACCCAGCCGGAATATTAAGCAAATGGTTCACCAAATACAGGAGTTTTCTATTTTGGCTTTTCTTAGACATTTAAATATTTTCAACCTTACCAGGGTTTTCCTAAAATCTTTAAAAGGTATGCTCCTTTCACACATGTTTGACAGTAAGAAATTATTTGGAAATAATTTGAAAGGGTTTGCGGTTCGTCCCACTAATTAATACCTGCTGGCTCCGTGAAGTGGGAAGATTTCACATGAAGTTATTGTTACCATTTCTTCGATTTCGTATGGTTTGATTTCAGTAGGAAATTAAATGTCAATGTCTAGGTGTTTGAATTCCTGGCTAGTGCTTCTGGCATGATGAAATGAATATCGTGAATACTGCTCGTGAATTGTCTCTTCGGGCAGTATCGAATGATGTGGTCCAAGGTTTGCTGAGGAGCTCTGCAGTCGCATGAAGGCGAATCTTACATTTCCATTAATGGAAGAGACATCCGGATTTCCCTTGTCCGGTTTAGATGAGGCTGATGGTCGTCCATTGCTTGCGTGGCCACGATGCTCCTGGTGGTCGTGGAGTGGGCCCGGGATGAGTATTTTTTCTCTAATGTTGGAATCGTTGAAAGCGTTGCTCCACTGCTCTTCCGCCGGTGGACGGAGTGCGAAAGAGTGCATTTGCTCTGGTCCAGAATGGTTTCCTGGATTTAAGACGGATTTCTTGCAGGTCGTAGAGGTCAGCGTGTATAGACATTTCCTCCCTTACAAAACGTCCACCTGCACCCAAATGGCTGAAAAACCAGCGGATTTGGAACTAGATGTACTTGTCACCCAGTGCAAATTATTGTAAATTGTAAGTGGACACTCAGGATTCAACTGCAGTAACTTGGTATTTCTATTACTTGGCAATTGACGATTCGCACCAGATCCCCTCAAAAGAATGCACCATACCGGAGGTGAGAAAATTCCTCGTAGACAGGAAAGGGAAGCAATTAACTAAGAAAGCCATGATCGGTCTTGTGTCTTCCTTATGCACTGCATTGAAATGCAGAATCACTTGCTCATATATCCATTTATTCATGGTTGACTCAATATGTATTTCTCAGGGCATATTTTAATGTGCAGTTGTTACAGATATGTGAAGTTATGACATATTTTGTGAATTTCTACATTGGAAGTTGTGCAGTTCAAAAATAAGCAAGAATTACTTTTTTGAAATAAAAATACCCCTTAGTGGAGTAACCAATTTAAAATTATCATAGGTAGAAAAATTAGATGTAGCACCATAATTTAAATTCAAGAATGCATTTTAAAATTATCATTGCATTCTTGACTTGAAATTATGGTGATAAATCTAATTTTCCCTCCCAATATTTTGCTCTTCACACAAGATGAGGGGAGAAAGTGCCCGTCTAGTGCAGTACCATTGACTCATACCGAGGAGTTATAATTATGTGCGCAATTCTGACTTTTTCTTACAAAATTCCCTGGTATTACTTGGTATCCCTTGTATGTTTTCCATAACTTTTACTGGAGCGTTTCCTCCGTTCATCTTTCTAGGCTATGAGTTTACACGTAGGCTAGAAGATGAGGTTCCACTCCTTGTCTTCTCGTTATCTTGATAGAGGGCTGACTTTTTTCCTGCCTCCTCGCACATGCATCCTCGAAATTCAGGTGGACTCCTGATACCAATGCGAGTAAATGAACCCATGCTGTGACTTCGAATCACGTCATAATCCATATTCATAATACGCAGTTTACCGAATCACCTAACCATAAGGAGAAATCGTGTGATGGTAAGAATGGTCTCATATTGATTGTCATGGTCTAAAACCTTGCACAAAAAATATAATGTGTTAATTGATTAATTAATTAAAAAGTTAATTACTTTATTTCCTTGATGCTACCTTTTTAGTGCTCTATCTTGGATCGGACTGGGCAGTCTCTTTGATTTCAACGATGTCCTTTACATCTGATTGGTAATTGCATTTTTTCTTACTGCTAATTAACAATTATCCATGAGGGAAAGACTTCCGACCCGTCGAATGGTGCCTGTAATACATCAGTCTCAAGCTCTTGATGAGTCGATTGCGTTGGTGTATATTTTAGCTGCGAAAGACGAGAAAGGAAGTAGTAATTTTAATGTGTAGTCACGTTGAACGGTGGGCGAGACTGCCAGTTTTCGTTGGAACAGAAACCCTTATGTGCGGTGAGAGGGAAAGTAAACGTATGTTTTGTGTTCTGTGTTGCAATGGTATCGCACTGAACCAAGAAACAGGAGGCTCAGGTTCAAGCCCTGGTCTGCGCCTAGATTTTTTTTGTCCAGTCCCGGCAGCCTTCCCTACTTTCGGTCCTCATGACATATGCACCAAAGAAAAACTCAACTCTTTAGCTTTTTCACGCAGTGATTTTGCGTTTTTGCTATAAACACTAACTAACCTCAAAGAAAACAGGAAGAAGTCACATCAAGCGAGCCGCATTCTTTCTATGTTTGGCCGAAAGCGCGAGAAAGTGAACCTATTTCGTAGGATGATGGGTCAGTTGGATTAGAAAATAATCGCGGTCAAAGACGGATACCCTTACTCACCCATCATTCCATAGAATAGGTTGACTTAGGCCTCTTAGGCCTTTGACCGAACTTGAGGGAAAAAAATGATGAGGTCCACAAAACTTGCCAGGGCCTCACCATAACAACAAAGACTAAGCCAAAAAGTCGTGAGCAAACTTGACTCGAAAACAGTGCGCATGCACGGGAAGGTAAGAGCACAGCTAGCAGACGCAGTGGCCAGGGCGAGCCGTGGAACATCCCTGCTCCAGAATGTCCACGTCCTTTTATCCAATACCTGGGTGTTCGAAACTTCAACTACGTGCTTCACTTGAATGCTACAAGGCGGGTATGACTGAGAATTTGCATAGATCCAGTTGAGGGTTCCCTGATAATGTGAGGCATCCCCCTATTATTTATCTGAAGTGTGGCCTTTAGAAATTCGAACGTTATCCCTTTATTAATTTATTTTCTCTTACTGTTAATTACAAATTAGACCTGAGTCTAATACTCCACGTTTCAACGGACCTGAGTCCGTTGAAGGTTTCCCATTTAGCCTTGATTGTCATAAAAATGAATATTTATGCAACTAGCCGACCCGTGGTCCGTGGACACATGGTCCCGTGATCCCACCCAAATGGAATCTCGTCGCTTTCCTCCTCGAGTGTGACCTGTGGAAGACTGCCACGAACGTTTAGGCCAGGGGTGTCAAACAGCTAGTTGATTTCGTCCAGCCCGCAAAGTCTTCAACAGTTTCTTTTGGAAAACCGTAGACTTTTTCAACCTGTTAGAAATTTTGCTGTCAGACTTGCCGATGTGGACTCAACCATTCCTGAAGGGTTCCATCCGGACCCCAGCTTTATAAATTTCGACGTCCCTGGCCCAAGCTATGCATGTATCACCGTCAGGAATCCCCGAGTTCACTCATCGGCCCTTTGAACAGAAACGCGGCTGCCCCTCACTCCTGTTCTCGAGGACGGATCCAACAGTCACGAAGGCGAAAAATAAACTGTGAGCCCGAGAACGAGACGGAGACACCAACCATGTCAAAGACTTCCACGATCTCCGGTTCGGCCGATGCTAGGCGTATAACATTTTCAGAAATTCACGAGTTCAGTCAGTGTCAACGCACAGCAGCCACTCGGACATTTTACGTCTTGCCCGACCCCCCCTACTCCAAGGGGGCATTCACACCTACGAAACGGACTTTTGAGTGGCACTCGTATCAAAAATATGCCCAGTCCGTAAAGTCCATCTCCATCGCTTTTCATGTAGGCCAATAAGTGAAACAATACGAATAGAGAAACGAGATGGTTATGATGCGATCAACGTCTTCTTTCCCATCCAAGGGTTAGCGCTCCTTTTCCATAAAGGTGGGATCTTGCATTCTTGCAAAAGCATCTTGAAGTTTGGAACTTGGTCTTGTTCATGGTAGCATGGCATACACCAGCGGTATAATCACACCCGTATAATGAAAAAAATTCAAATGAATTCCAATGGATTCTGGAAACTAGAACAAGGATCAGCTCCGAAATTTAATGCGTCTTTTCCTCGGCAGGACACGGACTGCGATCATGTTGGGCGGCCCCAGATCTGTCGACGCAAACGATAATGCTGGCAAAGGTGGGCCTCATCTCTCCCTTCTGTCCCAAGGATCCAGTTTCTAATTAAAGTTGAGTTCATATCGTCGACGAAAACGAAACACCGCCAGATTTCGCCAAGCAGTCGAGTCTCTCTGTATCTCCAGGAATCAGTATCAAGCTGAATCAGATATCTGAAGAAGCCCTCAAGCAAAAAATCCTGCATTTCACTTTAAGAAGAACCCCCCCCGATACCAAAGGTGGACGGCAAGCAAACTACACCCACAAGCGAACAAGCACACCGGAATAGAAATCCTCTTCCTTGCATAGATATAGGATATCACTAAATGAATGTACACCTGGCGCGCGATATGCAATAGTGGTCCTTTTCAAGTTAAATCGAATTTGCAGCGTGAATCACGGCGTGCATTGTGGAATTAGGGAATGCGGAATTACCATTGTGACGAGCAGTACCATAAACCACCTATCGCATATTTACGTCTGCGTGGCGACGACTTGTGCTATCTTCAGGAGGCCAGCGAGTGCGCCTCATCCAACATTTCAATGCAATAATTCTAAGCCAGCGTTGTGCCTCGCAATACAGTTACGAATCGTGAATGACGCCATTCCCTGAAAAGAGAGGGTCGCATTCTCGTTGAATCATCCGATCCCAAGACTTCCAAGGCCTTTTGCAATTCGCATCGTTGTCAAAGCAAGATCTTTGCCGGATTTGCCAACGACATGACAACTGACCCGCCCAGCCTCTGGCGCCATTTACAGCACGACATGGGATGTGATCCTGCTCTCCGACGGCGTCCTAACGAACGTAACACTGAACTAAAGACTCTGGCACCATCTAACTAGCAACATGATGCAACCGAGCCTTCTAGCGAAGGCGATGAACCTCCTACTCCATGACGCCATCCATCCATCGAAAGGAACTACTACACTCTCGTGCCATCTAACGAACAGAGCTCAAGAGCAGCTTTCCAAGTTCGGGCAATTTCTCTCGTTGGGAGGCGTCGAGGAAAAGTTTCTCACATGTCCACATTGTTGTGATTAAGAAAGGGTTTACTACGCACATCAATATCTTTATTCTGAAAGAAGTTTCTCGATGTCAAATATGCCCGCTTGAGAAAGCTTTTCACTCTTCAGCACGTATGCGGCGGGCATACAGTACGACATCGGAGACACCGCCCGATTTCTACAGCGAATCACCTGCAAGAACCAAAACATATCAATATCCAATGGTGTTTCGAATGAAAACAACTGAACATGCACTTCCACCATCACAGATTATAACAATGTAAGAAGAACTCACCCAAAGCTGGATGACAGGAGAAGACACCTGAGGAAGCTATATGAAGTCCTCTCGCAATCCCATGCGCTTTTAAACCCTTCCTTGCCACTCCCCCAACACACGTCCATCCCCCTCCCCCCACACACCCCCTCCTCCACCCCCACTCCCTCCTGATCTCAAGGACACGATCTCGTCTCTCCCCTTTTCCTTGTTAGATATACTGGTACATCTGCCTTCCAACCGCCTTCCCGTGTTCCAAATCAATCTCCATCACGAACTTCGCACCCCATGGATCCCAGAAAGTGGCAGCCTAACCAATTCCATTCCTCTGCTCACAAATGTAAGAATATAATTAATCTCCATGCAGGAGGTACGGGCGAGACCGAGCGCGGACACACAGATAAACTCTCTTCATCTCTCCAATAATCTCCTCGGAGCTCGTTTATTGTATGTTGACTCGTAAAGGTCTCCCCGTCGTGTCGCGCACGACTAATTCATGGTAATATGACGTACACCACCGGCATACTCACTCCTCTACATGTAGTTCTCTCTAAGAAAAAACGTTAGTTAAGTAAGTGGCATTCCTATAGAGTAGTTCTATAGGATGGAATGCGTAGAATGGGATATCTCCCATTCTGATAAATTCAATGCAATAAATACCGTGTCATGTGTCATTTTTGACACTGAAGTGATGAAGTCATAAAGTCATGCATGAATTTAATCCAAGCATGCACCTTACCCAGGTGTTTGACAGACCAAGCGATCACTCTTTTCCCTCCACCATTCTCATGCTTAGATTACAACACCCGTATGGGTATTGTGATTAACATATCTCAATCATAGTCTCAGCGTTATTGTTACCCCAATCATATAAGACAAGGATGTCAAACTGAAATCGGTCGGCAGGCCTCATTCCCTACCCGGCAGATGCATGTCGGCCGTACCTATAATGTTTCACAGGAATCTGTGCTGACAGTCAATACAAGCGGAAATTTCAAGGAAAGAGGGCGGGCCGGATAACCACCGTATGTTTGATACCCCTGATATAAGGTGAGAATTGCATCAGAGTGTTCTTGAAAGAAGAGATAAGTCTGGGGCGAGGGATACCCTGTAGGTCGCAAAAGGCAAATTAGGGGATAGAGGTAAAACATTTTGGCAAAATTGCGGGTATATAAGAGGGGAACGGTAAAATTCGGACGGTGAAATTGAGGTAAAGAAACGGGGAATTTCCACGATTTTTTGCCTCAGTTTCACCGTCCGAATTTTACTTCAGGTAAAATATTTTTGTAAGGGTGTTGACCTTGAGATTTTTTTTCCCTTTGCGATAGAAACCACTGACGTAGGGGCCAAGCGGCACTTTGACAAGAAACAAGTCTCTTGACAAAAGATAAGAAGTACATATAGTGGAATATGCGGAACGTGGATCACAGAATCCATACCCGCGCCTCCTCTTATTCACATGCTCTCCTTTACTAAGGTGTGTTATTTGTATTATTCTAATATTTATTCATTAATAATACTAGCATTACCCGGTATAATATGTAACAGAAAAAAACTACATTTTATCATTATATCATTATTTTTTACCGTATGACATAACTAGCAATAATACAATGAAATGAAACCAAATCCACCATACAATAGACAGATATTGCCTGAAATCTTAAGGAGAATCTTGACATACAGTTGGAAATATATACTTTCCAGGAAATTCTGGACAGTTGGTCCATAGTCTACGATATGCAAGCTCAGGGCTCGCAGTCCTCGGGTTAAGCAAGCATGGACTGTGCGGTGTACTTTTACTAGCTTATTTTCAGGAGCAAAATTGGCTAGATCTTAGTTGATGAGAGTTGGTTCGAGTATCTCATTCACCGGTGAATTTTCAATTAATCTTAACTCCTCTTTAATGGCTTTCGTTGGCTAGATCCACAGACGCAAGTATAGGGGAAATCGTAGTGTAGAGAGGTCTCATGCCTCCTCTATTATGGGTTGAAAGTTGAGAGGGCAGGAGGATTGACAGCTTCAACTTGCAATCGCAACGAAAAAAGATCTAATTCCATTTACTTTAATTTACCAGTGTTTGAAAAGAAAGCGTTAACCAGAATGTTCTCCACTGTCCCTATAACTATCCCTATCCCGTCAGTACTTGCTTCCCTTGCAGAGTATGTTAATCAAAATTTCCAGCTGTACCTACTACAGTACAGGTGAATGGCAAGTTAGTTTCAGGGCTTCGTGAAGGTGGATTTTGAATCAGTTGGAAACCTTCTATTTTCTAGATATCCAATTACAGGTGCATCCATCCTCTACCATCCATCTACTTCCACACCTTTTAATATGCAACAATGTGAAAAATGTTGCTTCTCCTCCATTTCAAAGCAATTACTCATAAATTTTATTCATGCAAAGTCACACCCCTTTCCACAGTGATAACTGACATGGACCGATTCGCGAGAATACTCTCAATCCATACTGAAGACTTGCAGTTGCTCGAGATGGAAAAAGTGCTGAGGAAACTCTTTGAAAGAGGTATCATCAGCCATGCAAAATTTCAAGAGGTGCGAGATAAACATCAGGGCGTGCGAGTACGCTTCCTGCAAAAGGTCCTGCCTGGACGAGGAGACAAGGCGTTCCCATGCTTTCTTCACATTCTCAGAGAGAATGCTTGACTGTTCTTCCCTCGCGGAAGACATGCAAGAAGATATCCATTTGCACATATCGCATATTGGTGGATAAGAAATGAAGATTAAAGGAATTCATTGTTCAAGGTAAAAGTGTGGATGCATGTGTTGATATATTAAGCAATGAAGGAAAGATTCTTCATAACACATAACTAGACGGTTTGATCAGAAATGAGATGGGGAATCGGATCATATTAGACAGACGGTTTTTTCCTTCATCAGTGGCCTTATAAACATTTAGAATGCTGTCTCCTTCCGCGACCTGCATCAGACCATGGTTTAAAAAGTTTGAGTTGCCCAGATAAGCAAACCTGTCGTTGTGCCGTTACAACCCCTCCCCTTTTCCTTTGGATATTCAAGCTAAGATTAATCTCCGAATCCCTTGACTAATCTTAATGGATAGCTCCGGCTGCAATGCGCTGGGGAAGGAACCAAGGGAAACCTAAGGCTAGGCGCCAATTGACTCTAGTGCAACACTAGGAGTCTGACAGTTTAGACCATGTACTATTATGTGCGCATGCGACGCATGCATGAAAGGCTGCAAACGTCTCCTACCTCGTCTGTTTCACTCATAATCTAGCGCATGACTGACAGATTAGTGAGTGTCTTGGGACCGATGACTCCACTAAGGTACCTACTAATTACTATGCTGACTGACATCGAAAGGAGATAATAATTGAAAGCTTCATTTTCTTATTATAAGAAAATACGCATTAGAGTTTAGCCCTTTCAGTGTAACGAGATCAATTCATAGGCTTGATCGACTTCATATAATCCCGCGGCACTCAAATGGCTAGGAAAGCATTCTCGACTGAAAGTACTAACATTTCATCATTTGTAGCTATTGCCTATCCTCGAGAAGAATGGGAGAAAGAACTGAAGAGGAAAGGAAACTCCACCGTGTGGGCTGATGAGTCGTTTCATTACCTGACGCCTAATGGGAGACAGCCACATAGGTATGGAAACTTACTGACTGAAGCAGAAATATTTAAAAATGTACTTCTTGTCATCAATGGAAGCAATTTATGATCGTTGAAGGGGTTCGGGATTGCAAGGGCGTGAGAATGTAAACAGAGAGGAAATTCGGAGGCATCTCTCACGGGAATTAGAGCCATTGCCGTTCGATGACCAAATGGACGCACTAGTGAGTTCCACCGATGATTCATACTGCTGTCACAAACGAAACCGGGGACTGAATTTCGAACCGATCTTGGAGATTTTTCACTTGAAAGTGAATTACTTCACGTTGATTCTGATCGCACGCTCAATAAAAAAAGTTTTCGTTCTCAACTTCACTGTGCAAAGGAGAGAGTATGGATCTGGTGCAATACACAGGAAATTCTTATCAAAGATAGGACATAATCTTATCTTTCACGTTCGAATGCGGCGTTACCAAGTCCTTTGTAATCCATTTTTGTGTTAATTTGAAGGTGTAAAGTGGGATGGGGATCATTTTAGGCACCATAGAAGCAAGTATAAGAGCATAAATTATAATCCCCTGCAATGCATTGCTACATCATAGCAAAACTTTTCCAGGCGCTGCTCCTTAATTGCTGGCGTTTTTAGTTTTAACAGGTTCCTCAGATGATGACAATTTTCCCCTCACGTGCATGCCGGATGATCCAACCAGTTCTCGTGTCATCGAGGATGGTGCAGGAACCCAAACCGAATCTAGGAACGCTCCTAGAAGTATCCCAGCTGCACCCCATCTCTTCCTTCCATGGTTGTCAGTGTCATTTTTGTAAGATGGGATCCTCGTGCATCATTTCGCATCAGCATCTTTCAACGGGAAGACAATCAATCACGCCGTTGGCTGGATTACCATCGCAAACCAATGACATGCTGTCAGGATTCGAATCCTCGGCCAACCCATCAAGAACTGCAGTTCCAAGATGCCAAACCTGTGTCTTTATAATAGTGCTTATATTAATGTATATCCAATACTTCTCAAATCCCATATCCATAATAAATCGTTGATTCATTTATTCATTCATTTATTTTATCTGGATCACGATAGAGGAAAACATCGACTTTCAAATGAAAGCTATCAATTAGGAGAGGAAAGTCAGTAGGCAAAATTGTTTTACATGGTTACCCTTGCGCAGGCAGTTTTCATGCCTGGACCTTTGAAAGAGGGAAAGGCGGACATGTTTGTCTCATTCTAGGTCACGGCTATATGCCAACAAATATATGAATCCAGCCTCATTCGAAAGAGGTACCATACCTCTTCACGTCAGAAATATGTTTTTTTTTCATGTAATATTTAATTCAAGATTTTAATTTTGAAGTATGATCTTTCTTAAACAGAGAAAACCTACGTAGCAAATTTAAAGGTTAAACAAACATTGTTGGTGATTCATGGGTGTTATAGGTTAAAAATCTGGAGGCGTTCATTGCTTACAAAATAAAGCATTGGAATGATTATGACAATATGGCGATCAATCGATTAAGATTCGCAGAAACAAGAGTTGATAAGCAAAAGTATTCCATATTGTGTATGAAGGGAGAAACAACGCTTGTGGGATATACTCATGTATCTCGTAAACACTAGTGGTGACCTATCGTCTTTCATTTGCGCAACCGAAGTAACTCAGTGATTTCATTCGCGATATTAGCGATTTAGCCGCCATCTCACGTCGTTTGTGGGAACCGTGTTTGTTTGAGTAAGAGATCTAAATGGCGAGCCTCCACCAGAAAGAAACAGTCCACGCACTATCGCCAATGTGTGTTTCTAAATATTGATCCATGCCAGTAGTGGTGTAGCTATCGTGTGCAATTGCACCGGGCTCCACCTGCCGTAGGAGCCCAGGAGCCGAGCTAAGAAGAGGGAGGAGAGGAGGGACGAGCGCTGGCCGGTTGACTTTGACACCTGGGGAAAGGGACGAGGTGAGTGTCGGGAGCTAAAAAGGAAGGTAGAAAACAATCTAAGGAATTCTACGCTGACACTGGACAGTGACATCTTGCAACTGGAATACCTCTTCGTATGATTAAATGAAGTGGCGGCCACTTTCATTGCTATTCTCCCTTCCCAATTTACTTTAGCTACCAACGATGATTTATATGCTGCCGGAGAAAATCTGGGTAACAACTACTGTCATTCCAATGATGTTCTGGCCAACGAAAACTCAGATGAAATAGCTCTTAACGAAAATGTTTCATATTCGTCAGGTAGAGAAAAACGGCAATTTGGCAGTGGACGAAAAGTGAACGAGAACGAGAAATTAGGACGTCCAGGATCAAAATTATTTTTCGTCATGTTTTTGTCCCATCCTTAGCCTGTCAAAATATACTGCACTCTATTAAAGTCGAAAGGTAAATTTCTCTTTCGCTGTTCAATTTGAAAAACCCTGATGTTCCTTAGGTGAGAACAAAAGGACAACCGCAGCAAAAGAACTAAATTATCTTTCAATCAGAAAAATATTTTCTGTTCATGTATCTCTCAGTATTCCCGCTCACATTTCACGTTTCCCATTCATGCCCACGCACGTAGTCATGTAAAGGGTGTCACGTGTCCTCCAGACGGAAGACAAATGGACGTTAATGATTAAGAGGATGTTAAGTTCCCTTCAAAACGTGATACATTAATGAAATTAAGAGAAATTACGATTTTATTTTTCTGTAACAATTTCTTTGAGACAAAACATTTTCGATGATAATTTCGTTAAAAATGAGACAATTAGGGCAGAAAGTGGTCAAAAATGAGTGAAATAACAAAACCCTGACTGAAATAAAATTATTCTGAATTGCTTATCCGGTTTATCCTATTGGATGATCACCTCTTTTCATCACATACAAATCCTTAACCACTCGAGTGGAGCCAGACGAAGCCTCTAAAATTGAAAAAAGAAACTATCCTTACCCACCATCTCCATTCATTTTAAAGAAGTATTTAGTTAAAATAATTGAGATGGACGTAGATCAAGAGATATGATAAGTTTTGGCTGTCGCCCTAGCGCCGATGTGGGTCCTACATGGGCAGTCCAATGTGATGAGGGCCAACGTTTCCCCACTCGCAGCCTACATGGGTCTAACGTCGTATGTCGCATGAGTTATGGCAATACCCCCGGTACCCCACCCACGTTGGGCTAATGTCGAATGCTGACGTGAGGCATGACATTCAGCTGATTAAAAGGGGTTTCCATTGATGGCCATAATTGTTGAGCTCCCACTCTGAGGACCTTGTCAACTCTTTCGGCGTGGGTGGAAGTACTTCAGGGAATAGTAATATATTGAGGCCATAGTCATATAGTCATGTTTTGAGGCCTTTCCGCATGGGATTTGAGACCCATTTGGATTCCATTCATCACTCATGTGGCCCTTTTCCGCTATGGAATTGCTTGTGCGGAAAGAGTCTTGGATGATGCAATATTTTACAACACCCGAATCTACTAACCCCTGAAGTGGAGCCAGACTCAGTCTCCAAAATCGAAAGAAAGGAATATCCCTTATCCTCACCCCATCTAGTGAGGCCCCGATTTGAACCTTGTCTTCTCCAGGATTAACCCTGTCGCTGCGGATTGGATTTTTGTTTAGGGGTCAAATAAGTGAAATTACGCAGTGAGGGATCATAAATAATCTTGCGACTGAAGTAGCTTTTCGCAGCGAAAGGGTTAATAAAGACATTTTCCGCTTTATTTACCTTTTAGAGACTCCAATGACGTACGTTGTACGTCTAGCAAGTGGAGTCTTACGTTTACTAGCTTGACGTACAACGAACGTCATTAAAGTCACGAAAGGGTTGATAGGAGTCTCCTTAGATTGCTTAATATGTTTGAACAAACAAATTGTGAAAAGCGAGTGTCTTCCTTTGCGTCCTCTGTGGGAAAAGATGAAGTACTACATGAAAAGTACTGGCCATAAATTAATGAATCACTGGTCACACTGAAAGAGCAGCTATAGTGTCACTGACCGGGAAGCCCAAGGGGGGGGGGATCTAACCCTCTAAACCCTCCGCCTTCCCAACGCCATTGCTCAAAGGGAATACATATGACAGAGATTATCTTATTCCCATAGACGCCCATTATGAAACGAACTTAGTTTAAAGTTAAAAGGATCTGGTGCATGTCACCCAAAATGTCCAGTGTTTCAGGCGCATCCGTCACATTGCCTTCGTAGAGGGACTTGAAGGAAGGTTTCTCATTTAGCCTTGGTAGCCGCAAAAATGAATATTTATACAAATTGCCGACCTGTGGTCACGTGATCCCACCCAGATGGAATCTCGACGCTTTCCTCCTCGAATGTGACCTGTGGAAGACTGCCACGAACTGTTGGTCTAGGTCAGGGGTGTCAAACAGGAGGCCCACTATTTGATTTCGTCCGTCCTGCAAATTCTTCAACAGTTGCTTTTGGAAAAGGGTGGACCTGTTCAACCTGTTAGCAATTGAAACTTTGTTGTCAGATTTGCCGATGTGGACTGAACCATTTCTGAAGGGTTCCATCCGGACCCCAGCTTAAACAAGTTCGACCTCTCTGGCCTAGGCTATGCATGTCACCGTCGGGAATCCCCGAGTTCAGTGAGCGGCCCTTTGAACGGATATGCGGCTGCCGCTCACTCCCGTTCTCGAGGGAGGATCCAATAGTCGCGAAGGCTCAAAAGAAACTGCGAGCCCGAGAGCGAGACGGAGACACCACCCGTGTAGTTCTCTCTAAGAAAAAACCTAATGAATTCCAATCTAAATATACAGGGTGGGCCAAAAAAAACCGCCCAAATTTGAAGTTTAATAACTTGGGCTCCGTTGGGCTAATATCAATTTAAAAAAGCAGAATGAAGCTTGTTCAATTTTCTTTCGAATGATATGTAATTTTGGGGGGTTTGCTTCAGAGAAATGGCCGTTATTACGGTTTAAAAAGAAGTGACAAAACAATTTCCTGAAAATGGACTTTACCTCCAAGTTCCTTATCATCAAGCTGGAATTCATCCAGGTCTCCTCCAGGTCTCCTCTAGGTATTCCACGTCTTACCTCATCTGAAGACCCCGATGAGCCAGGTATACAAGAATATACCAGGTATATGCTTGTATCTAATATATATAGACGATGGTGACTGACTGACTGACGCTAATTCTAACCATGTTCCAGAAAGGTTAGACATCTGAAACTTGGTACACATGTACCTTTTGGGGTGCAGAGTTCAGAAAAATCCGACTTTGGAGGTACGTGCCCTGGGGGTACACATTTTGGGGGTAGAAGTTTTTTTTAAATGTACATTGTCATGGCTAAGGATGTCATCGAAAGATGACACTGTATGGCACCGTTTCGGTGGTGCAGCGGTAGCCCATCTGACTGATAATCGTGAGGCCAGGGTTCAATTCCCATTCCGTGCATTTTTTTGGCTTCTCTTGCTTTCCATGTCCCATTGCTTGAATAAAACGAAGAGACATGGAAAGCTGAAACGTGGCATGGATGTGCCTACTGACACGATAAGTTCAGTAAAAAAAATACAAAATTTTAGATCCATGCCCTGGGGGCATATTTTTGGGCCGACGTTTTCCAGTTTTTTTTTGGTCCTGTTTTATTGAGCTAGTGTGGAAAGATAAAACTTGATACATAATTACCTACCGCGATGCTGCGTGCAGAAAAATTCAGACTTTGGAATGAAATGCCCTGGGGGCATGAATTTCAAAGTGAGATGTTTTCATATAATTTTTTTCCATTAGTTAGACCGATGGACATGGAAAGCTGGAACTTTACATGAATGTGACTACCAAGATAAGGAGTTAAAGAAAAATGTTAAGTCTTGATACGTCCCCGGGGAAAATTTCTCGAGGGGCGATGTTTAAAAAAAAAGAAATTGTCGTGGCGAATTGGACAGAAATGGAAAGGTGAAACTTGACGCACGTATAAGTGACGTGATATTATTGAGTCGAGGGAGTATTCAGCTTTCATGGTGCATTCCCTCCGGGCATAGCTTTTGGGTGGGTCGGTGCCGGTGCCGATTGAGGTTTGTAGTGAGAGAAAACATTAAATCAAGTTTCTTTTTTAAGGGCTATTTCACAGTCCTTTGATACTGATCAATGTAATTTAAAACTCTTTAAAACCATAAGAT
This sequence comes from Darwinula stevensoni, assembly GCA_905338385.1. Classification (NCBI taxonomy): domain Eukaryota; kingdom Metazoa; phylum Arthropoda; class Ostracoda; order Podocopida; family Darwinulidae; genus Darwinula; species Darwinula stevensoni. Next base: position 104,949 of record CAJPEV010000349.1, on the reverse strand, counting down.
AACGTATAAGGCTGAAACTGGGTGGCATGGAGTTCCCTGAGTCTATATTTCAGAATAAAATTAAATTTCCAAAATATTATTGGATTCATTTTTCTTGGGAACGTAACGTTTCCAAAGAATTTTTCATATCCTACCGAATTGAGCAGAAATAGAAAGTAGCTGGCGCACGCATAACAGCCGTGATGTTGATTTAAGAAAAAAGTCAACTAGTGTGCGTCTTTTCAGAGCGCAGCTTTTCGGTGGGTCGTTTGTCGAAAAACATTTTTTTCTGCCAACAAATAAGGGAAACATATAAGGCTGAAATTTGATGGCATGGAGTTCCCTAAGTCTACATTTCAGAAGAAAAAAAATTTAGTTAAAACCCATCAGGGCATTTTTTCAGTCCAATTTTCCTGAATTTGTTTTTCATCCAATGAAACAGAAACATCAAATTTATACATCCCTCAGAAGTGCCTGTTTGATGGCTGAGTACAGGAAAAATCCTACTTTTGAAAAATGTTCCCTTAGCGTAGATTATATGAGGGAAGTATTTCAAAATTTATTCTCCACCCTTTCAAAAAGGGACACAAGAAAAGATTTCAAGTTAGGCACAATATAAATTATATAGGTAAAGATTTTGATAAAAATCAAGGCTTTTGTCCCCATATATCACGTATTTCAATGGGGACGTACTTTAAATACGTGTTTGCCATTTCGCAAGGAATAAATAAATTAATGACTCTCCAAGGTAATGGAGCGCCGAAGGCGCAACCATAGCTAGTATAGTATATTGCTTATCGGCAGAAAGGTCTCTATAAGGTCCAATAAGGTATATATATATATAAATACATATTTCTTAGAATCATTTTAATATTGGCATTTTGTATTGTAAGATGTATACAAATTCGTTCATCGTGGAATCACACGCTAAATATCTATTCAGATGATCGCCGAGTATTTGCTATTGTATCTGGTTCTTGAAATCATTGACCGATATCGCGGTTATTCGGTTTTGGTCGGGTGTTACAGCTGGTTCGAGGTATCCAATCTTTGCAGGTAAGGCTAGGCTATAGTTGCACCACTACTGAATGGCTTTCAATGAAACCTATCTGGTTCCTGCCAGCCTCTCCCGCACAAAAATATCCTTCAAATTAATCAGGTATAACAGCCCGAGTGTAGGAGTCATTGGAGAAAAATGGTGATAAATTCCTCGCAGCTACTTTCATGTTATGCTCTTATTTAAAATGTGCTGTGGAACGCTTAGTGGCTTGTTATTACTATTGCTGCCATTAATACCAATGAACATAGACAGACAGACGGGCTGAACAGGCTTAATGGTGGTTCTTATGGTTTTAAAGAGTTTTAAATTACATTGATCAGTATCAAAGGACTGTGAAATAGCCCTTAAAAAAGAAACTTGATTTAATGTTTTCTCTCACTACAAACCTCAATCGGCACCGGCACCGACCAATGATTATGCTATCAAAATCTGTCATTGACTCAATGGCAAAATGTGACCATCGTTACAGCCCTAAGTAGAAATTCCCCATTATCTTGATATTGAATTACATAGATTTTCATCTGCTTCCAAATCTTTTAAAATGCATCTAGAAAGAACAGGAAAATAATGTTGCTGCTTCACCTTTCCAAGCACTCCTGGTGAATATATATGTACTCATGCAAGGCCATATCCCTTTTTCAGTGATAATGGACTTGGACAGAATCGCAAGGATACTTGCGAGATATACTGAAAAACTGCAGATGCTCCCTATGAAGGAAGTGCTGAGGAAACTATTCTTAAGAGATATCATCAGACACGGTGAATTTGCGTATAGATGCAAGGCCAGAAACTAGAGGTGTAGGTGGACTTCTTGATAATTAACCTGCCGAGACGAGGAGAGAATGCGTTCATATGCTTCCTCGAAATTCTCAAGGAGCTCGACTTCTCTTCCCTTGCTGCAGACATGCAGAAAGGTATCTCTTAGCACAAATGTGTATAATCGGTTAACAAGGGATGGAACTTTAAGGGATGCATTTTTCATGGTAAGACTGTAGATGAGACGATCGATATCAGCCGATATCAGTTTTAAATAGGGCATTGTAAGTCAATTTCCCGGTAGACTGGTGGGAAGCCTAACCACCGATCATATTAGTCAGACGAGTGCAGTTTATTTCCTAATTCTCGTATGGACTTTAAGAATGTGGTCTCATTCCGTGGCCTGCTTAAGTTCTTGATTGAAAAGGTTTGTGAGGCTCATGGAAACATGTCCATCTTTGTGCCCTCGCTTCCATTCTCTTCCCCTTGGATTAATTGATTAAATCCTTGACAGGTCATCTCCATTGATGCATCCACCACGATTCACTTCTTAAGGTATGAAGGGAAAGTTGAGGCGAGACGCCTACGCAGGAACCTTGAAATATACGGTTCTGTTCTAATCGTATACTGTTCTGTGGGTATGGAGTATCTGAGACCCATACAAGATAGTGAGACCACGCGCATCTCCTACGTTGTCTGCGTCGCATATAATCTCGCGCATGATCAACAGGTTACCGAGTGTTTTGAGACTGATGACTATTAAGGCTTGAGAAAGAAGTCATTTTCGAGCTGGGCAAATCCAGCATCAACAGTCTCTCACGAGACACCTCTACTACGGCGTTAGAGCGACTTGGGTTTCTTCCACAACGGCAACTATGGAAACGAATAAATGGTGGTTACTATTGCTATGCCTACCGACATTGGAAGGAATGCACTTAAAGCTTCTTAATTTTCTTACTAAAATGCGTACAAGAGACTAGGAAAGCATTTTCGGCTGAAAGAGCTAACATTTCATTGCCTTTCCTCGAGAAGAATGGGAGAATGACTTGAAAAGTAGGAGAGGAAACTCCGTAATGTGGGCTGATGAGACATTTCCTTACCCGACGCCATATGGGAGACCGACACACTGGTAAGAATACTTACAGACTGTAACAGAATGCTTTAAAAAAAATGTGAAGCAGGTCAACAATGGTAGCGATTTCTGATCGTCGAAGGGATTCCGGATTGCAAGGGCGTGGGAATGCAAATGGAGAAGAACGTCGGAGGCATCTCGCATGGGTATTAGAACCATGGTCTTCCGATGACCGAATGGACGCACTAGTGAGTTCCACTGGTGATTCATACTGCTTTCACAAACGAATCAGGCACTAAATTCCGTACCGATATTTGACATTTTCCAACTGAAAGTAAATCAATTCTCCTTGATTCGAATCACAAGCACAAAGAGAGATTTTCTTTTCAAATTCATGGCAAAGAAGGCAGTTGGTCGTGGTGATATATGAAACTCTTATCTAAGCTAGGAAATAATCTTATCTTTCAGGTTCAAATATGGCGTCGCCAAGTCCATCGTAATACTTGATTTTTAGGGTAATTTGAAGGTGTTTCATTTATTGCGCAAGGGAATCATGTTTAAGACGTAAGAAATTCGAATCCTCGAATCCGCAAATTTTTTGCTACAGCTTTCCCAATCAAGCTTTCCCGAGAACTACTTCTTAATTGCATGCTGGGACTGTTCCTTGAAGAACAACAGTTGCAGTTCAGTTCTTCCTGCTTCCAAAGTCATCACGGGCATATTTGCACGATGATATCCCCAAGCATCCTTTTCCATTCGTATCTTTCGACGGGAGGGCCACCCATGACGACGATAGTTGGTTACCCATGGCAAGCAGATGACATGATGCAGTCAGGTTCCGAATCATCGGTCAGCCCATCAAGAGCTGCAGCTCCAAGATACCAAACCTGTTTTTTCATTATACTCCTTACAATTATGTATATCCAAAACTTCTCAAATCATATAAACATAATACATCGTTGATGGGAACTTCATTATGTTAATCTAGATGAAGATCGAGGAAAAGTTTGGCCATCAAATGGAAGCATTTCATTGAGAGAGCACACCACAGTTGAGCAGGTAGAAATTATTATGACTGGTCCTTTGGAAATGCAGTCCATATTTTGTCCCATTCTATGTCGCAACTATATCCACACAAATATATGAATTCAGCCTCATTCGAAAGGGTCACTCATTCTCTTTAAATCGGGAAAAGGTTTTTTCATGCAAATTAATAAATCAATATACTACAAGTTAGTAAGAATCGGTTTCTTTCGGATGCATATTTATTTTCATTGCTATTTAGCTTGTTACAAATATAAATACAAACAAGGCCCAATTTTTAGACATCCGCAAGTAACAACTTGTTTACTTCCAGAAGCGTTGCGATTGGAATGATCATGACAATTTGGCAAGCATTCGATTAAGTTTTGCAGAAACGAGAAGTGATACCGGAAAGTGTTCTTTAATGTGGCTGGGGTGAGAAACAACGCTAGCGGGATATGGGCATGTGTCTCGGAAACACTAGTGAGGGCCCATTGTCGTTGCATTAGCGTATTCAAAGCCATATAGTAATTTCATTCGTGATATCGGCTCTTTAGCCACAATCTCACTTCGTTTATGGGAACCGTGCTTGTTTGAGTTAGGGATCTAGATGGCGAGCCTCCACCAGGAACAAAAATGTCCTACGCACTACCGCCAATGGGGGTTCTTAAAAACTGGTCCACGCCAGTGGCGTAGCTATAGAGTGCAACTGCATTGTGTTCCATGGGCCAGAGGGACCCAGGAGCCGAGCTACGAAGAGGGAGGAGGAGAGAGACAAGCGCTACTTGGTTTGCTGGGCCCCCTTTACTGGGCAAGTGTTCAAGGTGAGTTCCTGGAGCTTAAATGGAAGGTGAAAAGGAATCACAGGAGTTCTACTTGACACTGGACAGAGACATCTCGCAACTGTAACGCCGCTTCGTAGGATTACATAAAGTGGCGGCCACATTCGTTGCTATTCACCCGTCAGAGAGTAATGCTTCCTCCGTTGTCATGTTTTGAGGCTTTTCCCTGCGATTTGAGACCCATGGGGACTCCATTCATCACGCACTTGGCTCATTTCCTTTCATGGAATTGCTGGTCTGGTAAGACTCTCCGGACGATCATATATTTTATAACTCTTGAGCCTAATAACCCCTGGAGGGATGCAGATGCAGTCTTCACAATCGAACGATAGTAATATCTTTCATCATCACCCCATTGAGTGAGGCCCTGATTTGAACGATGTGTCCTCCATGATTAAACCTCTTGCTGCAGATTGAATTTTTGTTTAGGGAATTGAATAAGTCAAATTACGCTAGGAGCGATCATGAACATTTTAGCGACAAAAGGCGCTTTTCACAGCGAAGGGGTTAATAAGGACATATTTTGCTTTCGAGACACTTGAACTCTTCCGAGACTCCAATGATGTACGTTGTACGTCGAGCAGATGGAGTCTTACGTCGTCTAGCTTGTCGTATAGAGTACGTCGTTAGAGTTTCGAAAGGGTTAACAGGAGTCTCCTTAGACACACCATTTAAACTTTTGCTTTGAATTGCTTTAAATTTTGAACATTTAAGAAGTTAATAGAACTTTTCCAAGGACAGTAATCGGAAGCTGGTCATAACTTGAATGAAATGTTCATTGGACACGTTCGGGTCCTACTTGGGTGGGGGTCTCTGAAGATCATGGTGATTCATTCCACGATAACAGAGTATTTCCTTTCCTCCAGTTTGTCGCAGGTTTTACCTGCTGCTAGGCAGAAAACCATTTGGAGAAGCAAAAATTAGCAGAAAATAATCGCGAATAGGCGTCCGTTGTATCCTAAAATTTACTTTTATGTTGAAAAATGTTGCTTTTCGTTTTGTGCTTGCTCATCCCATTTCTTGTAACATATGCGAACTTCTATGTTGCTTCCTTAATTCAGGTACGCTCTTCCATATACAATAAACCGTTTGCAAATGAATGCCTTCCTTGCTGAGTTCTAGCTGTTCAAAGTCTGCCAGTGACTTTTGACTCACCCTGTATTTCTCATCTTGGTGACTTTTATATAAATGAGAATTCTCTGCAAGAAGTCTCTGGAGATATTTCCGTAGCAGCCTGCAGCACCTCGCAGTCGTTGAACAGAGTTAATGATGAGAGCTAGGTAATTTCAAGCGATCCGATGATAGGACACACGACGTTCTTTAAGGAGTTCTGCAATGGTGGAGCGCATAGAGGGCGTTCACGGTTGCAGGAAGGCCGGATAGGGGAAGAATCTTTCGATCATGTTTTTCTTTTGCCTGGGGGTGAATTCTTTCTTGCGATTTTCTACATTCGATCATGAAAGCATTGATCCCTAGAGGATATCGACGATCTCGACCGCATATGACGTGCTGACATCATGCCACAGGACGTAAATTTTATGATTGGACGGGTCTATTTTTTTATGTACCTGCGAGGCGGAGGAATTTGATCACACATGTTTTCAAATATCTCATATATATTATGTCCGCACTGCTTGGATGTCCGGGAACGTGAGGACGGGAGCTATAACTGCTGGGTAACCGACAGAATAATCCAACAACAAAAAATACCGGACCCATAAAACCTGACATTCCTTTACACTCACAAAATATTCCACGCTAATATTCCCCTTGATAGGTCATTCCACCGATAAAATGCCTTTCTCAACCGGCTGGTTTCTCATCTGTCAAATGCAATTCAATCAATCGCTCTTGCAGCTGTCTCTTCCATCAGTGTTCCTGATAACCCAGCAAATTGCAGCGTAATAGAATTTCGTTTCGAAGTAATCAAACGAGAGAACATTTCGCACGTTCCTTATATGTCCAATCATCAAGAAAATATGAATACTACGTAGCATTCTTCCATTTCTAGGGAAAAATCTAAAACATTAATTCGAAGAGCTCAAATTTGTGGTGGTGGTTGTCGTCGTGGCTGTCACCCCCAACGCGCGGCCCTACGATGCTGTGCCTTTCCAGGCCATCTTATACTTTAATTCGAAGAGCCCGAGAGTCGTGGTGGTGCTTGTCACCTCAACGCGCGAGGCCTATGAGACTAATAATTTTTTGCCATAGGCTAGGCCATCCACCCATCAAAGAGCCAGGTCCATGAGGCTATGCTATTTTAGGCCAAATGCTTGGCCATCCAACGCTTTTAGCGCCAGGTCCATTGGGCTATATAAGTCTGAGCTGTGGCTCATCCTATTATTTCCATAGGCTTCATACTTAGCTGTCAATCAAAGGCTGCTACTAGCTCAATGCGTGTCTTGTTTTCACTGATCGACAGCAAGTTCTCCATTTGAATACATTCTTTGCCGAAGAATTTTTTATGTATGTTTTTTGTTTCGTTATGTCAGGCGTGGCGATTTTGGCCATCGCTTGCATGCAATAGTTTTCTATTTGCGTTTCATGTCATGGCCAATTTATTTGAGTTTGAGGCCACTCGATTGATGAAGTCAAAATAATGACGCAAGTTCTTTGTTTCATATGTCGCGCAAACGGGCTTCAAAGCAAAGCCTTGAAAGCGGTGGCGATTTTTGCGAGGTGAGGTTGAACGTGAAAAAAAAGTGTTGAAGGGGGTCCCACAGGACGGCGATGATGCAGTTGTTGCGGGTAAAAAACGATTGGTGCTGGCGCGAAAACAACGTTTGCCACTGCAGTTGTGGTGCGAAGTGAATAAATCGGTGCTTCAGGAGATGCCAGCCGTAATGGCTAGAATGAGTGATGAACAGCGCGCAGCTTTACGCAGGGAGCGTAGGGCCACTCAGACCGCTGAACATCAAAAGTCAGCGAATTCTGAGCACACATTATGGTGTGAAAAAATCACTTTAGATTTGACTAACGAAGAAAAGCTTTCCCCCACAGCTTTATTTTCTTTCTTTGTCATGCATAAATCCCACTATTTCTCAGCACTTTGGCACCAATTTCTTCACAAAAAGATTCATCAGCTCTAGAAACATGATGTTACAATCGCATGCAGAAGAATTTAACCTTTCAATCCACGCCATCGCCGCTGGAAAACATTTACGGAAAATATAACTTACTTTTGTCCATGACAAGAAATTAGACCTAACTACCTCATGTTATACAGAATTTCATTGGATCACATGTCAAAACACAGAATGAAGAACATCCTTATTTCATTTTTGCAAAAATGGACAGCCCATGCTAGTTACATTCCTTCTTAGCCTTAAGTGACTCAGGATAAAATATCTTCACTCTTCCAAAGAAGCCTCTCTCTTAATTTTCGCTGTTACCTAGTTATATGACGAAAACAGCCTCAGAATTTAATCTTTAAAAGGTTCCGTATCGAAGAGAGAAATATCAAAGCCTTCCTGTTCGAGCTCCTTCGTGTATTCCTTAAACGGATCCAAATCATGCTTCAGATTCTCAGCCAATGCGGCCTTGTCTCTTGTATCTTGGAGGTACTTAATCCTTTGGCTCCAACCGGGTTTGCCTTCTCCTTTCTCGGACTCGATGAGAAGATCGATGTAATCGGTAACCAAAGGATCGGGTTTCAGGGCAATCGTATCGAGTCTCTGCAAGCATGCGTGTGCCCTCTTGGTTAAATCCAAGATATTTGCCCTCTCCTTGTTGAAATCCTTGATGAGCCCCTTCACAATTCCTTCGGTATTCATTTTTTTCTTAGTTACTTGTTCGTATGATGTGAAATCCACCTTGGTCTCCAACTCTATCTCGTATTGCCTCAGCGCTGCATATTCCTGTCTGAGCTGCTCCAGCCTTCCCAAACCTGACATGGGAGGTAAAGTCAAATACAAACTAATCTAGCCGCTGAATTTGAAGATTACACGGCTATGGAAAGCCTAATTGTCTCACATGCTCTAATTTGTGGTTGGATGCCCTGGAGAGCGGTCTCCAATTGCTGCCGTTCCTGCAAAACTTCTTTCGTCAATGTGAGACTCACCGGTTGGATTTCTAGGACTTTCTCGAAAAATTTCTTAAAACTAGTGACACCCATCTGCCAGAAAAATTTGTCACACTCGTCAGAACCATCAGCCGTAGAATCAGAGAAGAGAGCGGAATTGTTGAACTTGAAATAATCATTGTTCGGAACTTTGGCTCCTTTGATGGCGTCCAGAACTGAGGGTCTTTTGTTGTCCGCAAATGTGATAAATAAGTACATTTTTTCCATGACATCATTCCCAAACACTGACAGGATGGAGTCAAATATATATTTCTGGGTGGTTGTGAGCCTGGTCTGACCGGCCTCTACAACAATGCAAATTGCATTGAGCTGATCCACTCCGATGTTAACGCAATAAGAGAAGAACTCCCTGATCTGATCTTTCAGTTCTTCATCAGCCCTTATGCCTTCTGTATTTCCAAATCCAGGAGTATCGATGATGGTCAGGGAATGGGACAGAGCGAATCCTTGCTGCATATCATAAACCATGCGGCACTAGGTAAACCAGACTGACACCACATGGAACAAAAGTAGGCTCTACTCGAACTTAGCCTTTGATAGTACTATTAGGTGAGGCTTATGCATTAAGTGCTAGGGTAACTACTCAGTACTCTTTCCTATCAATATGATATGAAGCTATATTAGCTTGCCTGTTTCCAAACAAGATGCACACTATTATGAAGGAGAACATTCGTAATTTGCCTTTGTTACCCATAAATGGCAACTCTATGGCTTCCTTAGCAATTAATTCATGACAAAGTAATGTGAAAAACAATTTTCAAAGGTTACCTTTCTTCAACCTCAACCCAACCTAAACCTCAACCTCACCACCACCACCCCCGCCGACCTTCTCTCCTGAACGCACTAACGTTAGACATCGGCTTAACTGACGCAGTGTCTTCGGGTCATGCATAGGCCTAACTTCTTTTGCTCAAAAGAAACTCAATCCTCGGTTTATCGGACGAATCAGGCCTATTAGAATTAATATTTGGTCTTCCAGACACCTCGTTGAGGACTTGTAACGTTAGGCCAAATGCAGGCCTCTTCAGTCTCTCATGGTCCATTTAAGAGAGAACATGTAATGCTGAAATGAATGTAGGTATTTTTAATTTTCTATGAACTGTTTCTGTGTGGTCAGGGAACACCATGCCTATTCACAGTTCCTCGAACCGCTTCGACTCGTTCCGAGAAAAAAGGGCCTTTAGAAAATTTGACATGCAGGCTGGCTACCATTATATTGGGTTGGAAAGAAAGTCTTGCAACACTTTCTAAGACTATTTCTAAAAATTTTCAACGGAGTGATGGGCGGGGCTTTGCATTTATATATGCTGGAATTTTCACGAAGCTTCTGCCATCGGGGTATATAAGGCGGCTTCTGCCATCAGTTGGCAGCCATGGCTCCGATCGAACGAGCAACTCTTCGCCCCATCGCCTACTACGAGTTCCTCCAAGGACACTCCGCGAGAGCCGCCGCGGACAACATCTGCGCTGCATTCAAGGGCAACGTCGTCCACTATTCCACGGTGTCTCGATGGTTCAAACGCTTGGAATCTGGCGACACGACCTTCGGAGATCGACCACGCTCAGGACGTCCATCTACAGTCGATGACGAAGCCCTGCGGAACGCCCTCGACGCGAAGCAGAACGCCACGACTCGCTCGCGAATCGGCGACTACACTTAGAGTCACCCATATGGCCATCGGCAACCATCTGAACGACCTCGGCTATCGAAGGTTTACTCGACATGGGTCCCTCATCGGCTCGGCGACTCTGAAAAAGCAAGCCATGTCGGTGTCTACGAATCACTGCTCCTTCGTCCGCACAGAAAGGACCTTCTGAAGGAAATAACTGGGCTGGGAAGTTTTACCCTATCCAGCGTATTCTCCGGACTTGGCCCCTTCCGACTATCACTCGTTCCGGGCCCTCAAGAATCACCTGCGGGACAAGGCCTTCGACGATCGAGCACGGGTCGAATATGATGTCGGCCGTTTCTTCGCTTCGCAATCGCCAGAGTTCTAGGCAAATGGCATCGAGCAGTTACCCGTGCGTTGGGAACATGCCCTAGACAACAATGGTCATTGCATTGTAGACTGAAATTGCATTTCAATAAAGTTATGAAATTTTGAAAAATTTGCGCAGTGTTGCAATACTTTCTTTCCAACCCAATACATTCATTTAGGGATGTCCGTATCATATATCTCCGTTTTCTATCCAGTCTATCCACTGCTACTAGCCACAGATTCCATCTCAGCTCATCCCATGAATTAAGCACAATAATGTATCCTGCATTAAGAAAAGAAGATCCAGACAATGATACTGAGGCTGAAGAAGTCATGAATCTGGGATAACTCAATAACGGTATCTGGCAACACTGTAGGACAAGGACCAGAGGCATCCTTCTAAGTTTAAATTAACGGCATATAATTGTCTATTTTTAATGGGAAATGGTGTGCTGGAAGCAACAAAAAGGACACTTTTTGTCCCCTGCAAATCAATACCTTTCGTTTGGTTTAGCTCTTTCCGCCAAAAACCCAGAACCCCTGGGACATACAGCTCTAAATTTGAGGTAGCGATTCTGTGTTAAGAGAGGAAATAGTCAGCCCAATTTCATTCCTGTTGATGCTCTCAGAGAGGAGAACGAGACGGTTTAATTTAGTCGCCGGAAGGGATTAAAGAAAGGTAATGTAGCGCCCATATATCATCACAATGTTACAGGAAGAAAGGCCCACTTTTCCATATTCCAGGGTTGAAATGGAACTGTATTTCAATTGTGTCTTCGTGATACTAAATTAATATGAATGTATGTCATGAAAGCAAAATCCCTAGTAATCATTTCCTCTTTGCTTTTTGGTAATATTTTTCAGTTAAGGATGCTTATTAGGATAACAGCATACCTGCTCCTGTGCCCCCAACGAGCAAGATCACTTTTCCTGTTCCACTACCTGGCCTCTCATTGCCAATTTCATATTTGGCTAGCCGTTTCTCTCTGTCTTCCATCAATTTTTTCGTCGGGAGTTTATGAATGTTTTTTTTAATGATCTTGCAATTCTCCTTCATTCTCTGGGCTAATGTCAACTTCGCCTCCTTTTCCGTATTCTTCCCGTGACTTGGCATCGTCCCCTTTTCTTCCTTCTAATTCGTCGAATATGAATGTTTTTTTTTATGATCTTGCAATTCTCCTTCATTCTCTGGGCTAATGTCAACTTCGCCTCCTTTTCCGTATTCTTCCCGTGACTTGGCATCGTCCCCTTTTCTTCCTTCTAATTCGTCGAAAGATGAGGAGTTCTCATCGCATCTCCAGCTTTGATCAGTACTATGAGAAAATGAAACATGTGCGGGACTTGCCTGGATTTCTTGCGTGGTTTTCAGGTAATCCGTTGCCAATTGCCCTGGTGATTGAATCTGCGATGGAAATGGAATGAAATTTTGGAGCTCTCACGGGAAACATCTGCTATTATTGATTTCACACATGACTGTTCAAAATTAGAACCATGTGTACTTTATGGGACGGAATACGATTAGCTACAATGAGGAAACCCTCATTGCGTTATGAGGACAGTACCTAGTGAATTGATGATTCCTCTCTCACTTAAATGACTCCATTTTCTGTCACATGACCACATTTCTGATATAACCCATGCCCATATTATGTGATTTGCTTTGACTGACAAGTTTGACGTTTCGCCTGTTATAATTGTCAACTAGCCTTTGTCAATGGCATCTGATGCATTTTAGAAAACTCAACATTGAGTTGCTCTACATGGAAATGTAAATTAAATTCTGATATAACAGTTTTGGAGTCCATGTCCTTTATAAATTTTCCTGTACAAGAAAAAAAGAGACTCTCAAACTTCTGATAGCTTCAAGAAAAGTGAATGATCATTCATGGGGAAAGAAGATAATGAAATACCTGAGTTTTGAGTTTCTGAAGCTCCAACTTGATTTTGCTTATTTTCTGCTCTAGCTCTTCACGTATGGAGTGCTGACTCTTGCGACAACCCTCTAGTTCCTCACATGTTCCGTGCAAACACTCGAATTTTTTTCTAAATGGCCTAGTTGAGAGAGAGTTCTTTGAATTACCCACATGCATATATTACTGATATGCAATTATAGAATTCCAGAAGGCAATCCGAGCTGTTTGGAAATCGTGCAACTGGTACCCATGAAATTCTTGTAATGGTAGATTCGTGGCATCAAAATCATTCAGAAGTTGATCGAGTATCAGCAACAGTTCATGCATAAATTACGATCAATCTAATTTCCTGCTGATCCAGTCTCCTTGGGATTACACATTACACATGTCATCGAGTCATTAAGCGTATAGTATCTTCGTACGGAAAGAAATTATGTTGATTACCTTACGGCGCATCCAGTCCCTTTGGTTTTCTTATTGTCTTGTCTGGCGTAATTCCGGATGCTGTCATCTACAGGAGCGGGCCGTTGGCCCTTGATGCCCCACCCAGGATATGGTTAAAACCCTGATTAGTTCGGTCCCTTTCACTAGCCCCTTTTGAAATAAGTGAAACTCCTGGTAGGAGTATAATCTGCATTCAACCTGCCATGAACCTATCTAAATCCATTTCCTTCCGTAAAAGAACTTCTATTCCTGAGAAAGTCTCATGAAATGAATTACAACAGGAGGAAGGAATGATGTAAACTACATGCAAAATAGATAGATGCACGGTGTGAGGAGTATTGTGTGAATACAAGTGATCATGCCAGGGATATAGGTACCCTCTAATCGCCTTCGATGCGGAAGCTCGGCTATAGTGAGAAAAGCTGGAAGGTGTTGAACGGGGTAACTCTAAAGAAAAACTCTGTCCTAGAGCGAAGAGACTTCGAAGGTGACCCTGCCATAGGCGCCGACTTTTAAAAAGTATTGGGGGGGCAAGTTCCTATTGCCCCTAAAATAACAATGACGCAGTTATTCCAGGATCCATTGGGGTAGTCCAGTATTATTATGGTAGCATAGTGACGACCGGGGGGGGGCGGGGGGTGCTGGGCATGGCCCTTCCACCCTAAAAAGTATTGGGGGGGCAAGTTCCTATTGCCCCTAAAATAACAATGACGCAGTTATTCCAGGATCCATTGGGGTAGTCCAGTATTATTATGGTAGCATAGTGACGACCGGGGGGGGGGGGGGGTGCTGGGCATGGCCCTTCCACCCCATACCCGTACGGGGTGACTATGGGATCTCCCCCAGTTGGAGCTCAAAACAGAAAGGAAAATCATACTTTTCATTTCTTTCGTGAAGCAGCATTTTGTTATCAATTTTCCATGTGCCTTTGTTGAAATTTTGCCATTCTTGGGGGCGTTGCCCCCTCAATAATATAGTTGGGGGGACACGTGCCCCTTTGCCCCCCAGGGTTCGGCGCCTATGGACCCTGCCTTTACTTATATCTCCAAGCCATACGAACCCTTATTGAGAATCACATTCCGAGAGGCAATACACGAACTCCATTATGGAGTTTTCAGCCAGTTAACTAGACTGAAAATGCTCCTGTCATAATGATCAGCCGCTTTCCCTTTCAATGACAAGAGGCTTGTTAAAATTCGTACAAAAAAAAAACAAATCAAGAACTTTCTTCGGTGAATGCGCAGTGGTTATCTGCTGTGAATAAAAGGAGCATAGATTTGCCTCGCCAAGCGAACTCCGTGCCGTGAGCTTCATGTTCTTGACTTTTTATGAATGAAAGTGATACTCTTTCTAAATGATTTGGATCTAGATTTTCACACAAAGAAGAGTCAGCTTGAGAAACAAGGCGTCATTAATGCATACGGTAAATTTTTTTTAGCGCCGTCACATTAGAAAAATAATTATGAAAAATATCGCCTTCCTTTTCCAATGACAAGTATTTATGACCCTGTCACTCTCTGCAATACACTTATATTGCGCATGGAAGCATCTTTCAACGTGCATGGAATCACTTCCGAAATTCATTTCTCCAAAAATCGACAACCCATGGAACTTACTTTTCTCCTATACCCAAAATTGATAAAGCCGTCTTCTTGAATCTTCCAAGAAGCCCCATATGCACTTCATTTTCGTTGTCGTCCTCGTAATCCGATGATCCAACTTCGCATTCAAAGGAATTCGGATCGGAAATAGATATATCAAACCCTTCCACTTCGAAATCCTTCATGTATTCCTTGAATGGATCAAAACCTTGTTTGAGCTTCTCAGCCAATTCGGCTTTGCCTTTTGTATCTTGGAGGTACTTAATCCTTTGCACGTAACCGGGACGGGCTTCTCTTTGCTCGGTCTGGATCAAAAGATCGATATAATCGGTGAACCCCAAAGGATCAGGTTTCCGGGCAATTATGTCGAGTTTCTGCAAGCATTCGTGTGCCCTCTTTGTTAAATTCAGTATATTTGCCCGTTCCTGGTTGAAGTTATTGAACAGGTTCTTCACAATCCCTTCGGTAGTCGCTTTTTTCCCAGTTGCTTGCTCGTACTTCGCCTTTAATTCGTCAGAGGTTTTCGTCTCATCTTCCTCATATAATACGAACCGATACTGGTTGTTGACGTGCTGATCTGGAGGACATTGGGCAGGACATACAGTACAATGTGTCGCTTCTCCTGTCTCCATGACGAATGGCATAGCAATGCAGCGATCTATTAACAGAACATGGGGCATGGTGCAGGGGTAGTGGCAGGTGAAGTTGCATCTAAGGCAGTTTGTCGCGTACACACCAGTTTCCAGATCTACCATTTCCTGCTTCTGAACCTTCACTGTATATGTGAAATCTTTGTTAGCCTCCAACTTTGCCTCGTATTGCTTCAGCACTGCATATTCTTATCTGAGCTGCTCGAGCCTTCCCAAACCTGACATGGGAGGTAAAGTCAAATACAAACTAATCTAGCCGCTGAATTTGAAGATTACACGGCTATGGAAAGCCAAATTGTCTCACTTGCTGTAATTTGAGGTTCGATGCCTTGGAAAGCGGTCTCCAATTGCTGCCGTTCCTGCAAAACTTCTTTCGTCAATGTGAGACTCACCGGTTGGATTTCTAGGACTTTCTCGAAAAATTTCTTAAAACTAGTGACACCCATCTGCCAGAAAAATTTGTCACACTCGTCAGAACCATCAGCCGTAGAATCAGAGAAGAGAGCGGAATTGTTGAACTTGAAATAATCATTGTTCGGAACTTTGGCTCCTTTGATGGCGTCCAGAACTGAGGGTCTTTTGTTGTCCGCAAATGTGATAAATAAGTACATTTTTTCCATGACATCATTCCCAAACACTGACAGGATGGAGTCAAATATATATTTCTGGGTGGGTGTGAATCTGGCCAGAGAGGATTGTACAACAATGCAAATTGCATTGAGCTGATCCACTCCGATGTTAACGCAATAAGAGAAGAACTCCCTGATCTGATATTTCAGTTCTTCATCAGCCCTTATGCCTTCTGTATTTCCAAATCCAGGAGTATCGATGATGGTCAGGGAATGGGACAGAGCGAATCCTTGCTGCATATGTATTTGGTACGCCGTGATCCATTTGGTCTGACTGTGGTGTACCTTGTTTTCATCCGAGATGAGCTTGAATCGGAAACTATCATGATAATCCATTCCGAATACGAAATTCACGATCCCATTGATGAGGGTACTCCTTCCTATCAGAAAGAGATTAAGTTGTATTAGCATTCGCACCTCTAGTCCAGATACATATGCCAAAACGTAAACAACATCACACGTACCGGTTTTACACCACGAATTGTCCTTTCATTGGTTTCATGCAATTAAATTATCCTCACCGCAAATTTCCAGACAGAAAGAACTATCTTCTCTTTTTCCAGAGTGGGAAACTCCCTTTGTTTCAGTTATTTCACAATTATAATGAATCCATTTTCATATAAGCCCACGATTAAATTTTTCCTGTGCAACTCTGATGTTTTGCAGGACTCTGCTTTTACAGTTCAAGATGATTATTACGAGGGGGTTAAAAAAATTATGCAACTCAATTTGTAAATTTTAAATGACCTCATTAATTAAAACGGTGATATATTTAATTATTCAAAGTCCTCCCCCAAGCATCTATACATCGCTCCAGCCTCCCCAGGCAATTCTGGAAATCCGCAGGTTCTCACATGCAGGGATATATTTTAGGGCTGATTCCACTGATTGAGCAATATTGAGCACAATATTTGTTTACTTTTGAATGAATAGGAGAGGTTTTTCCAGGACCTAATCCACATAACAAAGCCTATTCTTTCCAATGGTGGTGGCGTTTCAATGGTAAGCATTATTCCTTACAAACACCATGGTGTTTTGCATAGGACTTTGCTCAATTAGTGAATTCAGCCATAAAATCTATCCCTGCATTTGAGTACCGTGGGGCTCTCTAGAATTGCCTGGTGAGGCTGCAGCGATGTATGGATGCTGGGGGGAGTACTTTGTAGGATTAAATATATAATTGTTTTTAATAATAATCATTTGAAATTTACAAGTTCAGTTGCAAAACTTTTTAAACCCCATTAAGTAGGATGACTGCATACCTGCTCCTGTGCCCCCAACAAGCAAGATCACTTTTCCTGTTCCACTACCTGGCCTCTCATTGCCAATTTCATATTTGGCTAGCCGTTTCTCTCTGTCTTCCATCAATTTTTTCGTCGGGAGTTCATGAATGTTTTTTTTTATGATCTTGCAATTCTCCTTCATTCTCTGGGCTAATGTCAACTTCGCCTCCTTTTCCGTATTCTTCCCGTGACTTGGCATCGTCCCCTTTTCTTCCTTCTAATTCGTCGAAAGATGAGGAGTTCTCATCGCATCTCCAGCTTTGATCAGTACTATGAGAAAATGAAACATGTGCGGGACTTGCCTGGATTTCTTGCGTGGTTTTCAGGTAATCCGTTGCCAATTGCCCTGGTGATTGAATCTGCGATGGAAATGGAATGAAATTTTGGAGCTCTCACGGGAAACATCTGCTATTATTGATTTCACACATGACTGTTCAAAATTAGAACCATGTGTACTTTATGGGACGGAATACGATTAGCTACAATGAGGAAACCCTCATTGCGTTATGAGGACAGTACCTAGTGAATTGATGATTCCTCTCTCACTTAAATGACTCCATTTTCTGTCACATGACCACATTTCTGATATAACCCATGCCCATATTATGTGATTTGCTTTGACTGACAAGTTTGACGTTTCGCTTGTCATAATAATTCTCCACTAGCCCATGTCGAAAGCATCTGGTGGGTCTTTCCAAAATAAAGCAACCCCACTGGGAATTTTGAATTCGGACCTAAAATATAATATCAGCGGGAGATTCCATTTATTCTTATTTTCTTTTAAAATGAAAATGTTTACATGCCCACACTTGTGATAGCTCTAGGAAGAGTGAATCATCATTTCTGGCGAAAGAATATGGTATGGAATGAGATACCTGAGTTTTAATTTTCTGGAGCTCCAATTCGATCTTGCTTATATTCTGCTCTAGCTCCTCACGTATGGAGAGCTCACTCTTTAGACGCTCCTTTAGTTCTTTCCATGTGGCTTTCTCTTCAGACAGCTCTTTCTCCAGTAACGTCAGCTACATCATCACGATAATAAAGGGAAAATTATGATAATGAGTTATTGGTAAACACTTCTTCACATGGCCTCCGCAGAATGGAAAGGACCGTGACAGTATGCTTATCCTTAATCCCAGAAATCTCATCTTTGTGGGTAGATGAGAAAAACAGATAGGAGATGAATAGATTTTTAAAATCCATGCACCATCATGGTTTCACTACTACTTTACTTTCAGCATTGAATTCGTGGTTTTTACACTTTGGCATTAGAAATTGCGCGAGGGAAAATAATGCGGTCTTCATCACACAGATGGGAAAAGAATCAAATGCGGTTAATTTGGAAAGAGATAAGAAATTTATCAACTTTTCAGCATCCAGTAAAAATTTGCTTCTCTAGTTCTGCAGCTCTATACCCAAGATGTCATGCTCTCACAAATGATGCGACATGGTGCCTGTGTAGCTGCTATTTCAATGTTATTAAGGAATCCCTCGTCAATTATCAGCCCTCAATACCTTTAATGTGTCACTTGATTTGCTTTCTTCAGAGAACTTAAAAGGTGGGATTAAATTCCAATAGTGAGTCTTGTCTTTCGGGTTTCATTGGCGTCCCTTTAAGTACGTTGCCATGACAACAGTCATTAGTCTTCCAAATGATATGAAATCTATGTGTATGAGTGTCACGAATTAAGATGTACATACTCCATTATTTTTAGGATTGAGGAGATCCCAGTCGTGAGTTAAAGGCTAATAAGGAGTAGGCATGATTCGAACTGGTTCTTCACTCGATAGGGTGAGAATGAAAGTAATCGGTTTCTTTCATTCGTGATTGTGGAGGCTACGCCTATCTCCCTTCAGGAGTTAGTAGATTCGAGTGTGATAAAAGAGGTGAACGTCTAAGAGTCTTCCTGGACATGCACTTCCATAGCGGGAAAAGAGTCAAATGTGTGATGAACGGAATCACGATGAGATACGAATCCCGTGCAGAGAGTGAAGGCTGCAAAATATCAAAGGAAGTGGGATTCCCTAGAGTACTCCCAGCCAGACCGAGATACTCGGTAGCTGAGTCCCTGGTAGGAGACTTTGTGCTGAAAAATGTTGTACAAATACAGAATCTTATTCGAAATCTCTTCAATCGCCAGTATGTCATACCGTACGTTGGCATTTGACATTGGCCCAATGTTTAGCCCAAATCGCACATGGGGAATTCCAACATAGGCCAATATTGACTAAACGGGTGCCGGGATCATTATCAGTTGAGAGATAATCCGTTTTTTTTCTTCAACAAGTTCATCAATGCGTATGAGAATTGCTGGCCGCATCCCGTACAATCAGTGGAATGGAGATCCTGCACTGGACGGATTACATACGGGAAGCAATTCACATTCTCTTTAGAAACCGTCAGAAAGGCTTTAGAAAACTGGAAGTTCTGTGAATCATCTCATTGTTGATTTCTAAGGACTGTTCAAAATACTCTGACGCTCTCACTCAATATGTTGTGCTTTCCTATGGGAACGTTGCCGAACCGACCGTGGTACATGCTCTACTGCAAAATGTTCACGAAATATGGACACGCTTCTGATAACATGCTCTGATAAAGCCAGAATAACATCAAGTTGCTTTCGGTACGCTCATCAATATGGAGCGGCCATTTTATTTTAAAAAGTTGAGTTTTGGTAAAATGTCCACTTATCCATCGTTTAAATCTGAAAGGCCCATGCTACAACCTGAAAAAATAAAACTCATAAAGATGGTTCCAGCTTTTATTTACGAGGTCTGATCAAAAAGTTTCAGTACTTTCTTGTTAAAAGGCACACCGCTTTAGGAAGGTGGCTAGGACTAGTGCAGATGGGAGTGGGGGGGGGGTTAACTGCACACATGGTGAAACCTCCTTTGCGCTAGGATTAACCAGCCGCGAATCACGAGCGTTGAAATCCGGTCGTCTCTATGCCCTTCGTCGAATTTCCGATCATGCATCATGATCCTGATGCATTATGAGTTTGTCCTACATGGCCAGACAGTTAACCAGGCTTACTGCAAAGATGTTTTGATCCGTCTGCGAGAAAAAAATTAGAAGAAAATTTCCCCAACTTTTCCAAAACGAAGCCTGGTTTTTGCATCACGACAATGCTCCAGCCCACACTGCTCTCACAATTCGAGAGTTTTTGGCTTCAAAAAATCCTGTGTCGCCCCACCCTTTCTATTCACCGAACCTAGCTCAGTGTGACTTTCCTTTTCCCCAAGATTAAATTTCACGTGAAATGAAAAAGGTTTGAAGGCATTGCAAGCATCAAGGAAAATGCGCCGAGACAGCTTAAGAGTCTTACACTCCAGGACTTACAGCGCTGCTTCCAGAAGTTGCAGGAACGTTGGAATAAGTGCATAGCGTCGAGGTGGGAACACTCTGAAGGGAACAACACTTAATTTTTTTTTCCTATTAAAAATAAAGTTTACGAATAAAAGTACTGGAACTTTTTGATCAGACCTCGTATGATCAGACCACCCTTACAAAAATGGACAAAAGAAAAGATATCAAGGTAGGCACACATTGACTCATAGAGGTAATAATTTTTATAGAAAATCAAGACTTTCGACACAATATGTCACGGATTTCAATGCGGACATACTTTAAATACGTGTTTCCTATTTCGGCAAAAAGTGAATGAATCACTATCCAAGGTAATAGAGTGCCGAAGGAGCGACCATAGCGAGTTTGTTTGCCCTTCGGGCAAACAAAACTCGCTAGTAATAAATAAAACTGCCCCTCAAATGAATTCCGTGCTGTGACGATTGCTGCCTCTGTGCGAGTTCGAGATTGCTACTCTCGAATGCATTAGATGATAATTGGTTCTCAACAAAGTACGTACGGGTAGGGTGAGGGAATAGTTTCAGTCTGTTCTCTGCCGTCTTCACTATCAAACACCATGTATAGTGTGGTAGTAGCTAAACGCATGTTAAGTAAAATTTAGACAAATTTGAGAGTATATGCTTTCTTATGACACTTAAATAACGGAAAATGAATCCCAACGACGATGAAAACGAAACACATTTGCCCACGTAAGACTTTATTCGTAATTTATAATATAATAGGAATAAATTTCAGATAATCCAACTGATAATCCAGGGAGACTTGGATTGCTGTAGTATATTGCTACTACTAGCTGATCCTTGGAAGATTTTCGCGAACTTCAACCTGCTGGCCAATTGCTTTTGTACGGTCCGCAATGTCTTCTTCAACAGTTGGTTTGGAAAGGTGTAGGAATTTCCAACATGTTAGCAATTGAAACCTTGGTGTACGATTTGCTAATGTGAACCCAACCCAGGATCCACTCTCCTCGTGAAAGTGTCAATCAATACGAGAACGTGGTTCCTTTCGATGAAGGGGTCGGGATCCTGATAAAAATATGAGCGGGGATCTCATTCCGGCGAGGAAGTCATCCTTCCTTCAGCGGGATGAATTTCTCATGCATTTATTTTCCTTTCGTATGCATTTATTTTTATAGCTGGGAAACGGGTCTGAAGATTTTCCCTAAACATTGAGATTTTGCGTGAGTATGAGGTCTGACAATAAAATAACGTGACTGAAAACAATGTAATGCGTGTGGCAGCATTGGGTTACTGGCGATAACTGTAACATATCACTGCATGTCTTAAATCTGTGCAGTAACAAACTTATCGCGATACTTCCAGTGATTGCAGAGTAGTACCATTTTACCTAAGTAAAAAAATGGGTGATAATATTATGAACAAAGAATCAACGTGAAATTTCTAATCAAAGTCGGGAAAAAACCAACTGAAGTCCTTGGAATGTCGAACTTTCCGTAAAAATCAATAGTACTGTCTCTCTATTGATACACAGTTATTCAGCAATCATTCTGTCAATAAGACGACGATCACTCCGCACCAGAGTTCTCAAATTTTCGATGTTTTCGTCAGATTTTGATGTTGTTGTACGTCCAGGTCGTCTATCAAACTCAACTTCTTCCCTTCCTTCAGAAATGCGTTAACAAAATTCAAAGACATTTTGCTCTGGACATAACCTCACCTCCGTACACTTGATTAAACATTTCAAAGACTTCAGTTGATTCTTTCCGGAGTTTGATTAGAAATTTCACGTTGATTCTTTGTTCACAATAATATCACCCATTTTTAACGAGTGCCCCTAAGATAACTTTAGCTAAAGTGGTACTACTCGACAATCACGGGAAGTATCGCGACAAGTTTGTTACTGCACAGATTTAAGACATGCAGTGACAGGTTACAGCAATCGCCAGTATCCCCGTGTTGCCACACGCATTACATTGTTTTCAGTCTCGTTATTTTATTGTCAGACCTCGTATACCCAATCTATCAATACTTACGGACGTTTGAGTCAGTGCCGTTTCTCTGCACACACTTCCTTTAATGAAATGAAAACATTAAAATGTATTGATTACTTTCATAGAGAGAGGTGTTTCCTCATAGGTAACTATGTGTAGGATTAAGAAGTGTTTGAACAGGGACATCATTTGAGTCCTTGTGACCAAATTTAGATATAAATATGATGACAAAACACCTGAAACAGGCAGCATTGTCCATACAAATCATTGCGTTGAAGCGCTGAAGTTGAGTTTGTCAGCTGCTATTTTTGCGGGAGATTCATGTGCAAAGAAGAGTGCGTCTACTACAGACAGGAATAAAAATCACAATTGGAACACTTAATGACGCATTGTTAATTTTTACCTTAACGATCCTCGTGCTGGAGGTCGTAAGAGGTCACTATCAGTAAATTCCCAAAACAATTTCATTTTAAAAACCAAGCGTCGAAGGTGCGAGAATTGCAAACCCCATTAATGAATTTCGCCGCATCATTAGAGGTAAGCTCCGAAAAATTATTTTTTAAATGCATTATTACTTTTCTTTGATCATAGAGCGTCAAACCTGCCAGTAATATATATAGTCAACTCTCATTAATTCGGACTCATTAAGACTGGTGATTTTATCCGGATTAACGGCTCGTCCGGATTAACGAGAACCTGCTCGAGTGACCATTTTTCTTCTTTTTTCCTGGGGAAGAAAACTACACCTCTAACGTGCAAAAAAGGGCCTTAATATATTTTCGCGTAAATTGGAAAACTTGGACTTGGTTCTTTCGATCCATTCGAGTCCACACCGTCGAGCCACATGGAAGACATTTCAAATTTTATTTTTCCTCAATTTATGCATCTGAAGTTCGAGTTCACGACACTTCTTTATATCCGATGCTGTCGACGTTGGAATATTCAAATCGCATGTTATCTCAACTTGCTCTTTCTCCAAAGGCCTCCACACCAGAAAGTTTCCTCGGACACACGATGAAAGAGCGTTTCAAAAGAAATGTTTCTTGGGGAAAACTTTCTCATGAATGCAATGAAAATGTTCCAAGGTTGAGTGCGGGAGAGTGCAGACGGAGAAAGAACGACAGGAAAATATTATCTGCTTTATAATGTCTTTTGCTAGCATGTCCGGATTAACGGGCATGCTAGCAAAAGAACAATAAAACTTGTCCGGATGAACGAAAAATACGGAATAATGACATCCGGATTGAACGGATGATTCTATTATTAATTCGATGGAACTTCTGCCTGGAATATTCCAGATGTCCGTATTACCAGAAGATCCAGATTAACGGCGTTCGGATTAACGAGAGTTGACTGTACTAGCTTACTCTTGGAAGAAACATGGCGACCTAGGCCAGGGATGTTAAACTGCCAACCTGCTGGTTGACATTATCCGTGCCAGCGAATCCCTCTTCAACAATTGGTTTTGTCAAAGCGTAGATATTCAACATACTCGCAATTGAAACTTAGGTATTCGATTTGCTAAGTGGACCCCATCACCAAATAAGGGTTCCACCTGGCCCCCAGCATAATCATGTTTGTCACCCCTGACCTATGCTAAGTGTATAACACTGTCGGGCATTCACGAGTTTAGTCAGCGCTCTACACAGCAGCCGCTAGGACATCCAATGTCATCGGCTCCAATATACAGGGTGATTCATAATTATGCATAAACGCTTTGAATGGTTTTACTTCAAAAAGTGTATTGTTTAAACAAAAACCAAAAATAGTTTTAAATGCATTGAATATGTGGAAATGTGATGCACGGAAAAAAATTGGGTCATATGTTCGAAACGTCCACCACTGACAAGATCACATCTGTAGAGAAATGTTGGGGTTTTTACTGTGGAGGGCCAGGCCAGGGATTACTGTGTGGATGGGACTCTACTCTCGTGGGATAATCGGACCTTACAGATTCAGTGGTACTGTTACTGGAATTACTTACTTGAATTGTTAATGAATTATGCAGTTCCTGCGATAAGAAACATGTTTCCGGACACAGTGGTGTACTTTCAGCAGGATGGTGCACCGCCACACTTTCACATAAGCATCTGTGCCTATCTGGATACTGAATTTTCTGAAAGGTAGATAGGTCGCCGGGGGAACCCACATGAATCCCTCCCATGGTCTCCATACCTCATCCCTCTAGATTCCTTTGTGTGGGGATACGTCAAAGATAAAGTGTACTGCTATAAACCTGAAATAGTGCAGAATTTGTGGATCATGATACAATAGGAATCACGTAAAATCAAAGTTGACATTTGCGCCACTGTATGTCGGGCTGTTAAGAAATTATGCTGTTTCTGTATATGTGCCAGTGGTGGACATTATTAACATCTGATATAATTTTTTCTGTGCATCACATTTCCACATACCTAATGCATGTAAAATTATTTTTGGCTTATGTTTAAGCAATAAACTTTTTAAGATACGACAACTCAAAGTGTTTATACATAATTTTGAATCACCCTGTAGTGTACCTCCCCCCTTACCCACGGGGTGTTCACACTTACGATGCGGACTCATACATGGGGACGTGTAAAACGTCCCGCTGATAACACTTGGAATATGGGTGGCCCTTTCGTCCTTCGACAGCGCGTCGAGTGCCGACTCCCAGTTGGCTAGTAATTGGGCTCAGGTCGTAAAGGGGGCAAAGGTTAAGCGATCCCAGGAGGCAGTCATTAAGACCGAAAACAAGTTTCTCGGGTTGAGGGAGGTCAGCTTAGATGAGGGAACGGAGGGCGGGGTGGGAACAGGTGTGAGGTCGGCAGGACAAGCTCAGGCCGTGTTGAAAGGGA
>CAJPEV010000349.1:0-77921 GCA_905338385.1 Darwinula stevensoni | reverse complement strand
AAAACAAAACAAAAATACGAAAATATATAGCTTCAAGAGGGTTAGGACTACTCTAAAATTAAGGAACGCTCGACCTCGACACGTGATATCGAAATGGGCGAAATCGTCTCTTGATATCACTAACTATCTTGAATCTTGAATCTTGAAAATCCTTTTATCCCGCTAGGGGAAGGAATGACTTCCTCGCCAGGATGAGATCTCCCCCCTTATGTTTATCAGTACGCGACCCTTCCATCGATCGGAACTCCGTCCTCGTATTGATCGGCACTCGTTTCCCGTACCGATCGCGGCCCTGTGCATATCATCGGTAAAGTTCATATCCACCACTTATCTTGCAGGCCACTGGTCCCCAAGTACGTTCCATGCCATACCATGCTTTCAGCTGTTTTTCGTTGATTGTTAAATGAGTCATTTGCTGTAGGACCTTTTTCCTCACCATACGTTTTTTGTTAGATATGTTGATTTACTTCATTTGGAGGGGTATCGCGTTAAGGAAGAAATTATAGGGGCGATTGTGATGGCATGGCACTTACATATCCGTATGTATTTTGACCGATTTTATCCACTTTCCACTTTCCAACTTGCTAGTAAGCTTGATTTCTGAGGGTATGCATGTGACCTACGGAAGAGAGTTCAATACGCTTTAGTATTATGCTTGGCCAACTCCGATAGTGCTTGATATGCGACGTTTATCTTCCAGCATTCAAGATATTAACACTCTGAATTGTACAAGATCATCCTTCCCTACCAATGAGGCAACCAGACCGCATATGATTTGCGCAAAAAAGCATGACATCATGAATTATGGTTGGTTGGTGAAATTACGCCATATCGGAATGATGCTGGTAATACGTTATAGTTAATATTCCCATAATATTCCCAAGTCAAATTTGGCATGGAATAACGAATTACTCGCTGGCTTGCAAAGCAGTCAAAGGAGTTAAGGAAGTGAAATGCGACAGGCAAGCAGAACTTTCAAAAAGAGACATTAGACGTAAGGAATGTGATATGCGAATTGTATACGCCAGGACGTTTGACTTCGCGGGTAGTACGAAGATGCTCAGGCGTAGATGAAATATTTAGACCTGTAAGGAAATTAGAAAAATGACCTCAGAGAAAGATGGTAATCCTTTTGGAAATTTTAGATTTGTCCTTCAACAGGTGGCGTGTGATGCAAATTAACATTCGCTGTGGGCAGGTGTACGAATAAGACATGCTTGGAATTGTCCATGCTTCACTTCCCAAGTTGAAGGAACTTATTTTTTTACTAGAACCCCCTTTTCGATTCACATCAGTTTCCCAATGATATTAGAAGGTGAACGTCCCGTCCTCTAAAATTATGAAATCATTTTTATGCTTTTGGATTTTTAAGATTTATGTATATGTTTAAATCCCGCTTCATTTTTTTGTTTATTTATTTGTTTATTTATAATGGTGAAGTCATTTTTTGGGAGGTTTCCACAGGATGACAGAATCACGGCGATGTGAAGTATTTTTGTGACCGTGCCAGTTCACATTCTCTCTCATAGGATTTTGGCATGTTGCTTTGAAATAACCTCCGTTTTCCTCGGGGCCAGAAAAAAAGAATATCCGTGGGACTTAGGTGTGCAGACCACGCGGGCTTTAGGAGGTTTAATCACCCGAAAGACGCTCCTCCTAACTTATAATTGCAGTATCATCATAGGTTTATGAATGTGATACCCCATGTTAGTTTGGTTAACTGAACAACAGCCTGTAAGGGGTACTCCCGAAACGCTTACGCCCGTGCTTTAGCATTTTTCCTATTCATGACGAGCTAGTCTATTTAACATCGAAGGTTGCCGGTAATTCAGTACAGTATTCATTTTTCTATGTAAGTCATTGAGCTAAGCATAATGAAAATACCGGAAGATGGCAGCAGTCTGACTTGACAGAATGCTACAATCTAATTTTCGAAGTTGAACTTTCAATAGGCCTGTTGCAATTGCTATTTCATGTGTCACTAGCATCTGTCACCTCCAGAACAGCGACACAATTTAAAGCTCCAATTCTATCTAGCCTTTCTCCTGCTCTTGCTCTTCACGTATGGAGAGCTCGCTCTCGTGACGCACCTCTACTTCTTTCTGTGAGGCTTTTTCTCAACCAGCTGTTCCTCCAGTAACTTCACCTAGTTCATCACGATAATGAAGAAAAATGATGATAATGAATTATTGGTAAGCACTTATTCACTTGGCCAAGGCTCAATGAAAAGGACCGTAACACTATGCTCATCCTGAATTCCTTAAATCTCAGCCAAGTGGATGGATGAGAGTAAGAGATAGGAGATTAATTGTTTTATTTTTAAATTTATTTCCAGACACCATCGTTGTTTGACTGCTGCTTTACTTTCAGCATTTCGTTTGTGGTTTTTACATTTTGGCACAATTGCAGGTGGTGGAAAGAAATAAGCTGCAAGTGATCTAGCTAACTAACCAAAGTTATGATTCCTGGCGGATCCGCTCAGAAGAGAGCAGGCTTACTGGAAATTTAAATGAAATCCTATAGAATGATGTTGGAGTGGAAACCCTATTTCCGCATAAATTCTCTTATGCTGCCGATCAAGGAAAATTATGACATTCTAATTTGGGATCGATCGGAGAATGAATGCTAATACAGAGTGTTCCAAAAGTTCCTGACCCACCCACACAAAATATTGCTATATACTATGTCAGCCATTGTAAAAGCATCCTGTTTATATACAAGAGCTACATTAAGATCTGGGCAATCTGGTCAGACCCAGAAGAGGCTTTGCTGATGCAGGACGGAGGCCCATGCCACCCGGCTTTCTTCGCGTTCAATGCCATTCACAAGACAGGTCTAGAACAATTTAATAAGGAACTGTCCAGAACTCAACACCTGGGAACACCTGTGGGAGAGGATCCAGCAGAGGGCTCTGCGTCAGCCCCACTTCCTAAATCGGGAGTCAGTTCCTAGGATTCTAAGTGGAGTGAGAAACCAACGAGACGAGAGTCATCCGGCAGTTGGTTAAGAACTTCGGGACGGTGATCTGAGGTTTCTGGAGGTCCGTGAAGTCATCTAATATATATAGACGATCGTGACTGACTGACTGACGCTAAGTCTAACCACGTTCCAGAAAGGTTGGAAATCTGAAACTTAGTACACATGTAACTTTTGGGGTGCAGAGTTCATAAAAAATCCGACTTTGGAGGTAAATGCCCTGCGGGTACACATTTTCGAGGGAGAAGTTTTTTTTAAATATATATCGTGATGGATAAGGATGTCATCGAGAAATGCCCCTTCGGGTCATTGTTTCTGTGGTGTAGTGGTAGCACATCTGACCGGTAATCGTGAGGCCCCGGGTTCAATTCCCAGCCATTCCATGCCTTTTTTGGAATTCTCTTACCTTCCATGTCCCGTTGATTGAATAAAACGGAGAGACATGGAAAGCTGGAACTGTGCATGAATGTGACAACCAAGATATGGACTTAAAGAAAAATGTTGCGATTTGATACATCCCCGGGGGAAAATTTCTCGAGGGGCGATGTTAAAAAAGAGAAATCATCGCGGCGAATTGGACAGAATTGGAAAGGTGAAACTTGGCACACGTATAAGTGACGTGATATTATTGAGTTGAGGGAGTATTCAGCTTTCATGGTGCATCCCCTCCGGGCGTAGCTTTTGGGTGGGTCGGCTTTTCCAAACATGATTTTTTCACCAGCGAAAAGGGCAAACGTTTAAGATTGAAACTTTGTGCGCATGTAGTTCACTGAGGTTTAATTTCGGTAAAAGTGGTACTTTTCGGTTAAAACGCCCGAGGGCAAATATTTTGCAAATTTCCTGAAATTTCTGATCCAGCAAAACAGATGGTGCTAGAAAATTTTAACTTGGCAAAGGAGTACCTGATGAATAGCTGAGTAAAGAAACAATTCTCCTTTTATCTAATATATATAGACGATCGTGACTGACTGACGAACGCTAATTCTAACCATGTTCTAGAAAGGTTAGAAATCTGAATCTTGGTACACAAGTACCTATTGGGATGCAGAGTTCAGAAAAATTCCGATTTTGGAGGTACATGCTCTGGGGGTACACATTTCGGGGGGAGAGGTTTTTAAATCTATATATATTGTGACGGATGAGGATGGCATTCAGAGACTCAACGTGATGTGCTGGGTTCGGTGGTGTAGTAGTAGCATCTGTAACTGGCAATTGGAAGAGCCGGGTTCAATTCCCGGGCCATTCCTTGACGTTCAATCGGCCTCTCGTGCCTTCCATGTCGCGTTACTCATTCCCCTCCATCACAACGTTTTTGCTATAGAAAAACGGAGAGACATGGAAGGCTGAACCTTATCATGGACATGCCTACCGAGACGATGAGTTCAAGAAAAATGTAAAATGTAAGATCCATACTCTGTGGGGGCATATTTTTAGCAGCCGACGTTTTCACGCAATTTTTTTTTCCCTGGCGTATTGAGCTGGTGTGGAAAGATGAAACTTGGTACATAACTACCTATTGGGATGTTGCAGAAAACTTCCGACTTTGGAAGTAAATGCCCTGGGGGCACAACATTCAAAGGGATATGTTTTCAAATAATTTTTTTGCATCAGTCAAAATGATGAACACGGAAAGCTGAAACTTTGCATGAATGTGACTACTGAGACATGGAGTTAAAGGAAAATGTGAAGTCTCGATACATCCCCTGGGGAATTCTTTCGAGAAACGATGTTTTAAAAAAATTGAGGCGAATTGGACAGGAATGGAAAGGTGAAACTTGGCACACGTATAAGTGATATTATTATTGAGTTGAGGGAGTATTCAGTGTTCATGGTGCATCCCCTCCTGGCATAGCTTTTGGGTGCGTTGGCTTTTCCAAGCATGGTTTTTCACCAGCGAAAAGGACAAACTTATAAGGTTGAAATTTTGTGGGCATGTAGTTCTCTGAGGATTGATTTCGGTAATTTAAAAAAATGTACTTTTCGGTTAGAACGCCTGAGGGCACATATACTGCAAAAGGCATATTTTCTCGATCAAGCAAAACAGAGTGCGCTAGAAAGTTTAAACTTTGCAAAGAAGAACTTGATGGATAGCTGAGTGAAGAAAGCATTATACTTTTATTATATAGAGAGAATCGTGAGTAGCTGACTGACTGACCTAAGTACCTATTCGCATGCTGAGCGCAGGAAAAATTTTCTTTGGTGATACATGCAATAGGGGCACACCTTTTCGAGGAACATATCTTCAAATGGTTTTCTTTGTTTCATTGAAACGGAGACACATGGAAAGCTGGGGACGTGGCTGCTGACGCATTGAGCTCAAACGTCAAATGTAAAATTTCAAATTTCCCAAATACTTTGGGAGGGCATATTTCTTGAGGACATAAAGTTTTCACAGAATTTTTCATATTCCAGTGAATCGGGCAGAAATATAAAAGTAGCAGCCGGCGCACGCACAAAGGACGTGATGTTGATTTAAGGAAAAATTCAACTTTTGGCGCGCGTGTCCTCAGAGCACAGCTTTTGGGTGGGTCGCTTTTCCAAATACATGTTTTTTTTCCGACCACAAAAAGGGGAAATGTATGAGGCTGAAACTAGGTGGCTTGGAGTTGCCTGAGAGTGCATTTCATAAAAAAAATACAATTTTTGTTAAAACCCATCAGGGCACTTTTTTCAGTCCCATTTTTCTGAATTTTTTTCTGATCCAGCAAGACAGAGTTCGCTGGAAAGTTTAAACTTGGCAAAAAAGTACATTATGGTCAATGAAAAAATTATACTTTTATTATATTTAGAAGATCGTGAGTAGCTGATTGGCTGACATAAGTAGCTATTCACGTGCTGAGTTCAGGAAAAATTCTACTTTGGTGATATATGCCATTGTGGCAAAACCTTTCGGGGAACATATTTTCAAATAGTTCTCTTTGCTTCAATTAAACGGAGATACTTGGAAAGCTGAAACCTGGCAAGAACGTGACTGCCAACGCACTGAGCTCAGGAAAAATGTCAAATCTGAAAAGGGGAAAAGTTTGGGGCCGAAACTGGGTACGATGGAGTTCGCTGAGTCTACATTTCAAGAGAAAAAATATTTTCGTTAAAACCCATCAGGGCACATTTTCAGTCCCATTTTCCTGATTTTTTTTTGATCCATCGAAACAGAGGCAGAAAATGTAACCTTCCCCCAGAAATACCTGTTTGATGGCTGAGTACAGGAAAAATCCTACTTTTGAAATATGTCTCCTTAGCGTAGATTATAGGAGGGAAGTATTTCAAAATGTATTCTCCATCTATACAAAAAGGGACACATGAAAAGATTTCAAGTTAGTCACACTGGAAATCATAGAAGTAATGATTTTGACAAAAATCAAGACTTTCGTCCCTATATGTCACGTATTTCAATACGTACTTTAAATACGTGTTTCCCATTTCGCAAAAAGTAAATGAATTAATCACTAGCCAAGGTAATGGAGCGCCGAAGGCGCGGCCATGGCTACTACGAAATATTGATGTAGGATTTGGTACCATGGGTATTTTTGGCCATGTGGAATGAAATTAAATCAATATGTTCACATTACTATCATCTCCTTTTTGCATTTTAGTGGGTTAGGAATTTTCAGAATACCCAGTAATTATTTCCGGTGAAAGAAGTTGGTATGGAATGAGAGACCTGAGATTTGGTTTCCTCTAGCTCCTTTTCGATTTTGCTTTTCTTTTCCTCTAGCTCTTCACGCATGGAGAGCTCCCGCTTCAGAAGATCCTCAAGTTTCTTACATCTGGCCAATGCTTCAGCGTGCTGTTTGTTCAGCCCCTTCACCTACTTCATCATTATAATGAAGAAGAAATAATAATAACAAATTATTAGTAAGCACTTATTCACACGGTATGCACTCATTGAACATAACCATTTCAATCTGTTTGCATTACAAATCACATTTTACACAAGCCCATTTGTTTCGCTTTCAATGCCGTTGGAATTTATTTTTCATTGTTTTGAGTGTTATACGAAAGAACATACTCTCATTTTGTCTAAATGTTACGTTGCTTGAGTTTAACTTCCTCTGCATCATTTACTTTATGTTCTTCGATAGGGACGACGGCGGAGTAGATTGAAACTATACCTCACTCTACCCGCATGTCCTTTGTTGGGCACCGATTATCACCTGATGCATTCGAGAGTAGCAATCTTGACAACTTGCACAAGGGGATAACAGTCTCAGCTAGAAATTCATTTGCTGGGCGGTTTTTATTTGCCATTCTCATAGTGACCTATGAAAAATAGTCTGATACTCATATTGCCTTGTGACTGCTTCATCTGTCTGCAGTTCCCACAACAATATATTCTTCTCCTCTCAATACGCATGTGCAGCTTTCTGCCTCAGTCGGAGGTGTTAGTCTCCAACGAGAGGACCAACGAGGTCTCCGACTACCAGTTCCTTTCCGGCTCTGGCAGCTGATATTATTTCTATAAAATTGGAAACTTTTTTTCATCAATTTTTTCAGGTTGTAGTGTAGACCCTAAGATTTAGACGAAGGACAAGTGGACAATGTAGCAACGCTTAGTTGAACTCTATTTTTAAAATGGCCCATCCATAATAATGAGCATACCGAAGACAATTTGATGCTATTGTTTCCCCATCAGTGTATGTTAGCAAAAGATGAGTCCAGATTTCATGAACATGCACCATGGTAGGGTAGACTACGTTCAGCTAAGACTGCACAAAATATTCATATCAACAAAATATCAGCTGCATCCAACTGTCGCTTGAAAAGTTATGGCCAATCAAAATCGGAGGAAACATTATAATAACCATCTAGTCAGGAATTTAGCTTATAGGTGTTGGAGACCATTTTGCACCCCCATGCCCAAATCGAAACTCATCTTTCTCACCCTCTAATTAAAGCAGAGACACGTATTTTTTGTCTGATGGCTACTCTCATAATAACCAACAGTGGTAATGGGCATTGCACGACTTTGACAGGGATGCAAAAAAACTGACATCCTTTTCAACACCTTGTCGATCCAATATCCAATGTCGATCGCCTAGCCAATGACCGGGTGGTCCAAAACAGTTAACTGGGTATGTAATGCGCTATTTTTTTGGAAAGCAAGAAAGCATTTTGGAACGCTTCAAGTGTGAGTAGGAAATATTTCGTTCATTGATTTTGAGAGCCAGATTTTCTAGTAAAAAGGAGCTATAGCTTATTCGGGTCATGGAAATTTAAAATTATGGGAGTAGATACTGTATTTCCCTGTCGATTAATTTCACAGCGCGATGAGTTCCCATACCTATACGCAGTCTATATCTGGCACTATCTGATATGTACTTATGGAGACTACTGAAAGTGAGGTGTTTCTCACCTGTACGTTGCACTGTTGATGAATTACTGAATAACATTTCTCGTGTTTTTAATATACCTATATTTATTATTTCCTTTCCATGGAGGAAGAGGGAGGGTTTTGAGGAGAAGTAATCTCCTTTTCGCTATTTTTTTCATTTTCAAAATGAAACCTTGGCTCAGAAATTCATCATCACCACACATATTAGGCTTGGCATACTGTATATGTGTGATTCATTTATGGAAGTACCTCGTTGAGCAAAAATGTAGGAAAACGAATATCATGGCCTAGCTTTCTCACCGATTCGAATGTATTTGGGTTAGTTTTGTCCACTGTCTCTTCACTCTGCAACCAGCGATGAAGCTTGATCTCTGAGCGGGATTCATGTAACCTATGAAAGGCAGTTCAGTTCTTTTCAATATATTCATCCGCCTTCTCTGATAGAACATGACTTGTAACGTTTAGCAACCAGCATTCAACACGTTAGCTCTCAGCCTTGTTCAAACCCATATTTCCCTACAAGTCAGAACAAACCGATCGCAAAAGATTTGCAAGAAAAGCGTGAAATCATTAATCATGGTCGGTTGGTGAAATTATGCCTTATGGGGATGTTACTGGTAAGACTTAGGTTTCAAAGTCAAGCATGTACAGGGGAAAGTCAAAGTTGGAAAATCGAATGTCTTCCTGGTTTGTATAACAGAGTCAAAAGCAGCATTAAGGATCAGGTCATTTCGCTTTACGGGTAGTGCTAAGCTGCCCAAGCGTAAATGAAAAAAGTTTCAAGCCTGTAAGGAAATAAAAAATGAATTTAAATGACCATGGGGGAATAAAAGGAATGCGGTGTTTCCGAATTTCTTACCACTACGAGCAATTTTATTACGTCTGGTAAATGTGCACTCTGGGATTTCACGGAAGAACAACCCAATCTCATCACAGTTATAGCCCGAGTCATGTGTGAAGTTGCTTACCAATGTTGGAATCACATTTTTCATCAACAATGCTGCCGTTACGTCAGCGTCTTTCGATTATCAACATCCCTTCTTAAAAACCAAAGTTGATATTGCTATTTCTTATGTCACAAGCATTCATCACATGCAAAACAGTGACGCCTTTGACTTTCATGCTGGAAACTAGCTGGAAACTAGCTGGAAACTACCTACATATGCGTGAAAATGCTTATTGCGAATAAAATGTAAGCATTCATGGTGGATCCAGAGAATATAATCATCTGAAACAATATTAGATATTCTGTGAAAAGGATGAAGTTCAGGTCTCCAGATGAATTGCTACATAGAACACCTCTACTAGGAATGGCAGTTTGAATAAATGTGTAGCAGGCATTTAAAGGGTGCAATGAACATGCAATTGCAGTAGCAACCCAAGACATATGGCAGTCAAAAGGGAACACTTGAACTAGAGTACCATTCTTATGGAAATGAAACCATCAATACTGCCACGTCAAGCACCCCCCCCCCCCCCCACCAAAAAAAGGGAGCACATCTAATTACTCCAGAAAATGATGGCTAAACATGAAAAGAAACAAGACATCAGGAAATGCCTTATTTACGTATTTACAGTATTAACATCCTGAGTGAATTTCAGATAACCCTTTCCAGGGATAACCGTCTCGATTACTCCAGTAAAATGGCACTTCTTAAAGTATGTAGCTCGATGTGAAATGAATCCTTTCATGAAATGATTCCCATGCTTATTTAATAGTAACGAGCTTATGGTTACTCCATCGAGGGCTAAAGGCATTTCATAATTTCTTACTGAAAATTCAGATTTTGCTTGAAGGAAGTCCCCTTTAAGATTGGCATATATTGTTCATTATATCAATATATTGAGTTATGAGAGAGCCTATCCATATGTTGCCCAATATCCAATGTGCCTTGGAATTAACATTATCTACTTACTGAAGTAGATAATGTTAATTCCAAGGCATATTGGGAATGGAAATAAATATATATATCTCCAACATTTATTCAATATTAGAGAAAAGGGGGAACGGGAACTCACCTTCCTGGTCTTTCTTGTGATGTTGAACCAGGAAGACTGGTGGATGAAATTTCTAGATGACAGGAGACGTCTGACCATAAATCAATGCATCCTATGGGAAATTCCATGAAAAATCGTCTAATCGAAATCTTATTTGCACAATTCATTTATTGCGAACCAGTTGTAAAATAGTATTTTTTTGTACTTCTCCAGTTTATGTGTCGTACGCAAGATGACCTTTCCGTGCAAGTTGTACTTGCATAAAATATACGGTGGAATTTGAATTGGATTCATCGTCTCCTCTGCTGTTTATTTTATTGTTTCTCGTTACTGCACATCATTCTCATACTGAAAACATTCAACTTCATCTATCTCTTATCGTTCCCTCACCATCCCTCCCCCAGCCCGCCGCTCGCAGGCAAGCAGGTCCACCGGATCAGATTTAAAGAAAGAGTTCTTTGTCCAGCACCAGCAATTTCACCTTTTTATCAGCATCCTGATTATTCATGACCGACTGGAGTTCTGCTTTATTATTTGAGATTCATTATTTAAATGTATTATTAATTATTCTAGGATATTTTCAAATGGTTTTGGGTGAAAGTGATAAATGCCTGATCTGGGCGCTCCGGAAAGAAAAACTCTATTCATTGAACAAAATTCTTGCTGAATATCCTGCTCAGAATTGGAGGAAAACCAACCGTTGCAGCTTTTTTTACGGAAATTTCGTGACCACGGTAGCGGAATGCGTCTTGCTGGAAGTGGACGTCCCAAGAGTGCAAGAACTCAAGAAAACATTCAAAGTGTTGGTGAATTAATCTGCAGTCAAAAATGACATCCAGGGACGAGTCTGAGGGTGCGGTGCATTGTGAAGGAAATGGGAATGAAACGTAGTTCGGTGCGGAACATCATTAAAAAAGACTTGAAGCTGAAAACCTTCAAGCGAGTTTCCATGCAGGAATTGTCTGAGCGAGTGCGAAAAAAGCGCTTTGATTGCTGCATAAAACTTCTCAACCGTTTTCCCTATGCAAGCAAAACCTGGTACTCAGATGAGAAGCGATTCACTGTTGAGAGGCGGGAAATCAACTTTCTTCGGGAAAATTGTGCGAACTTCATTAAGCCAGACAGCTGGCCACCCAACAGTCCCGATCTGAATTCTGTGGATTATTTCGTGTGGTCTGCTTTAGAAGAAAAAGTGTACCGTGGATAGAGAATACTTACGGTTGCGCAGTTGACGGAACGAATTTTGGCCGCGTGGGAAGCGTTCAATTACAAAAGCTATTGGTAAATGGCGAGGACAATTGCGGACTGTTTTACGGCAAAGTGGCGGCCATATTGAACCATTTGTGGCTAGATAAACTGGGAAGTGAATTTTTATCATGTAGGACAACGCGTACTGTCGCAAAATGAAAGAGGAATAAAGTATCATTTGTAGAAATTCAGTTGTGCAACTTTTTTCGGGGGTCATTTTTTTCAAATGCTAATTACGGCAATAATAATTATCCGTTTGGCAAAAACCACCGCATCATTATTAAGAGAATTTAATGAACTTTATTTTATTTTTTCATCACCGTAGCCCTATTAGAGTAGGAGATATGGATTTTAAATTACAGGTATCTTTTTTTTGCCCACCCTACATATGGTTCATCATAGTGACGGAAAGGAATTTTAAATCTACAAGAGATTCAAAACAGGAGGCAAAAATTAAAGGGTACAACATCCCGCAAATAATTAACGATCTCTGGGGATGAAGCGAGAAGAAGCATGCATCAATTTGATAAAACGCCAATTGCTGCAAGAAAATATGACTTACGTTTGTGCATTTTTCTAGTGAGGATCTTGTGTCCGTTCTCCTGGAGACAATTTATGAATTTCTGAAACGCACCATCACCTTTCTTCGGGAGGACGCTCTCCAAGAAGCGACATTTCTCCACATGAGAGGTACTGACTGCCTCATCATATTCGTGGCGCTCAAGGACACCTTCCCTCCACAAACCATGCAGGACACTATCATGGTTTATGAACTTCAGATCTTCAGTGTGTTCGGCGATTACTTTTGCGACTGTCTTTCCATCCACAAGAAGGTCCTCTGATGAGCCCTCCATTCCTTGAAGATGCGGTCCTGTCCCTTTATAGGGAGCTCATTCATATCCTTTTTTACAGCAAATCGATGCCATAACCTTTCCTTCTGGGCAACCTTTGAGGAAAATGGAATATTCATGGAATTATTAGCCATTTCACTGTGCAGCAGCGAATTAAGTCAAAGGAGATACAACGGCCCTACACAATATCCGCATTATTTTTCGTCAAATACTGTAAATATTATACAATGCGACTCCTTCCATGAATTATTAGTTAAAGTCCTCTCTTCTGCGATATTAGCTTCTCTTGAGTGTACACCAGAGAAAAGAGGCAGGAAGGATGACTACTGGGAGAATCATCTAATAAATATAGACGATCGTGACAGACTGACTGACTGACGCTAATTCTAACCACTGACGCTAATTCTAACCACGTTCTAGGAAGGTTAGAAATCTGAAACTCGGTAAATATATACCTTTTGGGATGCAGAGTTCAGAAGAAATCCGCCTTTGGAGGTACATCCCCTGGGGGTTCACATTTTGGGGGCAAAGGTTTTTTTTATATTAATATTTATTGTGACGTATAAGGATGGGATTCATAAGTGCAGCAGGTGTCTTCGGTGGTAAATTGGTAGAACGTCTTACCGGCAATCAGGGGGTCCGGGTTCAATTCCCAGCCTTTCCGTGGATTTTCTTTTATCTTTATTTTGCCTTCCATGTCCTTTATTATATATAGACGTTCGTGGGTAGCTGACTGACATAAGTAGAAATCATAGAAGTAATGATTTTGATGAAAATCAAGAATTTCGTCCCCATATCACACATATTTCGATAGGGACATACTTTAAATACGTGTTTCCCATTTCGCACAAAATTAATGAATTAATCACTATCCCAGGTAATGGAGCGCCGAAGGCGCGACCAGTAACAGATACTCCCCTTATAAGCAATGTCAGAATTGTTACAAGAGTCCCATCAGTATCATTCCAATGTCTTGTCTTGAGCATAATGGACCCTATGTTATTAGGATTTTAATGTGAAAATGTGCTCCTAAATGCGATGAGTAGCTGATGTGATAGCGACAGAAACAAAGTTTTGAATTGAAAGCCTGCAGCAGACAAATTTTCATGAACAGAAGAAGAAGAATCTTGGCTGATCAGTGCGATGAATGTGGGAATGCAGGAAGAAGCGAAAAATTTCTGGATTAAAGCTTGATGAGCGACAAAAGCCTGAGCTCTGCTGCATAGAGGATATGCTTCCTTCTAAGAGACGCAACAACAAAGAGTAACTAAAATCGATTCACTTCCTTGCCGCAAGTTTCAAAAGGATAATTATGCTTAATAAGGACCAATTGGTATATTTGAGTCACTTGCACTTAACTCTTTCCCCGCCGAATGTTGACACTTCCAGAGTAGTCAGGGCGAAATCCGAAATGGACCATAAGTAGATGACTAACTACTTAGTATACCCTTAATCTAAGGGAGGGGGTTATGACTGAAACCACGGATCACCGAGGACACTGGATTAGTGCATCATCCCTCAAGAACTTTCGATTCATTATGGAATACGTTAATACCGGGTTTAAGTAAACTCGCATGGCTCCCGAAACTCGCAATTTAACTATTGGAGTGTGCTTATGAATGCAGTAAGCGAAGATGGACCGTGGTCTTTTGGCAAACGGTTATTCTCATGGAGCTCTGGGTTAACCATGAGGAATTTTGAAGTATCGGGTAATATTTAATTTGGAGAAGTGTCTCGCTCTCTACAACTGCTCATATACCCGCAAATTTTAAAAATATTTGCAGTCAGTTTTGCGAACGTTATTGGAAAATAGCTCCTGTTCCTCTTTATGCTCTATTTGGGAATGTAAGGTCCATTCTTGTTTTAATACTCATAAGTATCGTTGCGATAGAAAGCATTTCCGTCATGAAAGTGTAGTTATGAAGAGTATTGGATGGAAATCACAAAATACGAAGTAGGTCTTCTGATTCCATGATTTGCTTGCTTCAAATGAGAGGACTATAATGCTAGAATTTGTGTCTTCTACAGTTACCATTTATTCAAAATACTGCTACATTTACAACTTTTTATGAGTAACTATTATCCATCCAAGTGTTTTTAGAGGAAAAAGCGATGATTTAAATGGTGACCATAAGTTGTCTTAGATACTTAGAGAGTTTTATGGGACATTAGGCCTAGATTATTGATAGAGAAGTTCAAGCCACTATTGTGACTATTACGGGACCATCATCATCGCCTAGATGGGAGGTTCTCATCTCATCATCATGGAAGAACTCATCACGGAAGCTTAAACTTCTTTTAATTCTCAATAGTGATGCTATCCTATCTCTACGCTATATAACACGAAATTATGGCTTTCCTGAAGAGAGCGAGGAGAGGGCGATAGTGTCACAAGTCATGACCATTTTAGAGTGGAAGGAATGACTAGTTCTCAGGGTGTCCAATTCACCAATAAGTAGCGGAGGAAGAGAGCCAACACTGCCAAGGAGCCTTTGGGAGTCGCACAGCACATCACTACCATTGCTTGAATATACGCCATCGTTGATGACGCCTTCTCGAGACAATATCTCACATTCGCAAATAGAGAGCGGCTCGGGGATTTCAACGTGCAATTGTCACGTAATGAGGAACAAGTAGCCAATAATCTATGAATTATTCGTGAATATCGAGTAGGATGATTGTGCTCCGTTTACAGATACATCAATTGATTCATCAAATACTTTTGGATGCAAAATGAAATTTTTAGACTGGTGAAGGGCTCTGCCTAGCGAAACGCAACTAAGAGTGGCATTCATTTGATAAGATAAGGCTTGAGTCAAGGATCACGAACGATCACGATCATAGTAGAGCTGAAATGAAAGCGTTATGCCGGAAAGATGTCCCCCCCCCCGAAATCACCCGATCAGTGTTGCTTACTCATCGGGGTGATTTGTAGGTGGTCTAGGGAACTATCAATATTTAGGCCATGTTCAGCGTCAAATTAGAGGCTCTGTCTGCTGATACGTCTTTTCTACGCTGTGGAAAGTATGACTATGTATGACGTCACTCGAAGTGTTACAGTTTTTCCCAATTGCTAGAGCCCTATTTCATATCTTGATGGACATTTTTCAAAACTGAACATACGATCAGCAAAACTCGGCACTCTTTTCTCACATCCATGCGTCCGACAGTCAAAAGTGCGTCCCTTTATCAAAATCAAAGTACGCTCTTCGATATTCTAACGTACGGGGTAAGAAATGGCGATAGATTGTCAAGAAGAGACCGTGAAAATAATTCTTCTGAAGATTCCCCTATATCTCAATATGCATTCTGGTTACGATATCTCTTTAGGAGGCCGGAATAGAAGCAGAGAGTCCCTTCAGTCGGTTTCTCTTATTTTTAAAACTCAAATTAACGTCATGCGATGAAATGCATTGTTCGAGACCTTTAGTATTCCTTCCTGTCATTGATTTCTCGCTCACGTATCAGAGAGAAAGAAAATAAAAAGACGATATTGTGTGACTGAAGGGAAAACTCCAACTCTTCCGAACCATGGAGATTTGACTTGCACGTGTATGTCACTGCTTCTGGTATGGAAATGAAAAGAAATCGACTATAAGGAATTGTAAGCCCCAATAGACGTAATTTATAATGATAGGTAAAAATTATTGGGTTTCAGATCGAAGAAACCTTTTTTTCGTCGGGTCACGAAGACTTCTGGAGTCCAGACATGAGTTTCTCATTTTTTTCGAGCTAAATATTTCAAGGATATTCATGATCCGCTTCAATTTCACCATCGAGACTCCATGTTATACTTACGGTATCGAGGAAACTATGTGAGCTTCTCGCAACTATAGGCCATGCTAGGGTAATTTATAATGCCCTCGTAAACGTATCTGCGATTTCTCGATGAATGATGACTTTCATAACTTAACGTACCCATGCTAAAACTGTACGCACTGTTGTCAATATTCGATTTCCGCTCCCCAAAAGTCGAAACAGAACGTCCGACGATCAATTTACCGACGATCTAACGTACCTGGAGCCAAAACTTAAGGCACGTTCGCAAAACTCTGAGGAGGACGATCCATTACTGTTGATGGAAAGGCGACGAGTCTCTTGGATCGATGCCCGCCCTGTCAGCCGTACCTGGTCAAATCGACCAGAACCTCCCCAATGTCAAACAATGGGGCGAACGTTACTTTTTAGGCAAGGACGTTAAGTTTTGACGCGAGTGGTGTAAATTCGTTCTAAAGGACACCAGCTGTATTGGAAAATATGTTTCGGTGAAGGACGTATGGCACGTATGCCGTATGACAATTTTAAATGTAATAGATGGCGCTATATCTCGCCGATGATGTGCTCGTGCCAAGACACTGACGTCGTTTCTCTGTCATATATGTTGTTCATACAGTATTTTTACAGTTTTGCGGATCATACAATGAGGAATTTTCATCGTGTCCTCAACTTCTTCTCTGACAAATGATACAATCTAGGCTCGGTTGTTGAGTGGATGTATCTACGGCGGGTGTTTCAACAGCGATCAACCAAGATCAAACCAGCATATATTTACTCCTGTAAAAACCATCAAACCGTCCATTGAAATTATTTCTCGTGAGATACGAGGTGCGGCTTGAAAGCACCCAATCTCCTCTCCCCCTCCCATTCTTCCCCTCGCGCCTTCGTTGAACGGGAATTTGCAAATTTCTGCTCCTGAACAGATCGAACAGATCTGCCGGTCGAGCCCATTACTCTCTTCCCACACCCTAATAAGGTCAGACTGTTACTTTGAGAAGTCACTTGACTTGTGCCGTCATTCAAAAGGGTGCAGAGCGTTGTATTCGGTCAAAAACCCCTCGAGCCAAAAGAGCGAGCATAAGTTGGAAAGATTTGGAGATCATAACATGAGATTCTCGCAATGAACACTCATATCTACGAACAGAAATGGGTCCCAAGGTCATAAATATTTTGTAACTTATGATAAACAAATATGACCATAAAATGACCTCTTTTCCCTCTTTTCAACCCTTTGTAGCTGATTATATTGTA
Organism: Darwinula stevensoni; assembly: GCA_905338385.1. NCBI lineage: Eukaryota > Metazoa > Arthropoda > Ostracoda > Podocopida > Darwinulidae > Darwinula > Darwinula stevensoni. Next base: position 60,488 of record CAJPEV010000349.1, on the reverse strand, counting down.
GCATAAGTTAATCGTAAGTAAATACTCAGGATCAGGTATTTTGGATTTTTCTGAATAGTAGTCAGCATTATTGCCTGCCCATTACATTACTGCATCGACGTAAGAAACTATTTCAACGTTTGAGATGAGCATTCAACTCTGACAGCTCCGGACGATGAGAAAACCTCTGTGATTGGTTGGAAATAATTTTGGAGGATGAAGATTGCCGTCGTCAGCCATGCATCCATCGTCCGCACTTGTCGAATCGGTCCTCTTATCTTTTTCCGTAAATACATGAAAATCGCGCTCCCTCATACATGTTTACTTATTTTACATTTAAAAAAAATTCTTAATCTTGTTTTATCAGAGTCGCACCCTATTTTGCATGAAAGTCACCTTTAGATGAGCTATCAGATCCACGGTCACCCTTCGGTCTGCGGCTGTATTGACTGCATTTTCCGAGGTTTAATCCAGTGCGTTGCTACAAATGAAGCTGTTCATAACTCACAAAACATGAAAAGATGTGAATTTACATAGAAATGGAAGGGTTATGCATATTGATCGGATTAATAGTTCATTAAATTTTACCGCGCCGTCCTCTCTTGTTCCATTTATTTAGGTTCTTAACTGCATGCATTCTAAAAAAAAAGTTACATATTTACTTCCTCGAAACAAGTAGCGAGTTGAAAGAGTCAATTTAGAAGTACTTCGATTGTGACGTAAACGAAATGTGCATAAATTAATGACAGAAAAATAACCACTTGAACTTACTTGATTCATGCTGAAGTTCTGGTTGCACATTTGACGATGTCGAAACGTCGCAGCCCTTAGAAGGGCCGTTGTGGCTCTGAGAAGGGCCGTTGCGGTCCTTGATAGGACCGTTTCCACTGGCAGTGGCGGTGTTGCTTTTCTCCATGGCAGAGCAAGACACTGTAGTCATCGTGCTGGATGAAGAAAAACTGGAAAGATCGCAGTCTTGGTACTGTGTTTCTGCCTGCGAACAGAGAGGAGAAACCCCTCCTCCTCCTCCTCCTGTGCGCTCATTGGTGGATACGCCCCTGCTTCCGGGGGGGGCCCCCCCCCCCCCCCCCCGAAGGAAATTAAAAGCATTAATATTTGCGTGAGTACGGGGGGACTAGCCGCCAGAATCAACTTCTTACTCCACCCCTGGGTGCAGATGCTCAAAGAACGTGCCTAGGGAAGAAAAATTATATATTTCTTTAAGTGACCTCGCCAAATGACTCTTAATGGCAATAGAAAAAAGTAGGGTTATCACGATGCATCGATCGATGCCTTTGTGTATACGTAGAGGCACGGATGGCTCTATTACTCATTGGGGTGATCATCAATAAAGAATGACTGAATACGCAAAAAGATCAGCGTCCCTATCGAGATGAATGACGGAAGTTACACCTCTGCATGGGCGAGACAGAGATGACTGAATCCGCTGGTAACCTTCGCTCCCTCTACCAGCGATGCGCCGATGCACAATCTATACTTGAATTCATAGAACATCGATGTTTCCAAACAGCTGTCGTGACAGCTCTAAAAAAAATATGACAATTGCTTCCCAACAGGCTGATTTGAATAGATTTGACGTGATTTGCCTTCTCTCTTTGTTAATGTAAACCAATTACATAACCTGAGGAATTCTCAGGAGCAGCCACTTCTATGTGACGCAATATAGGCTTGAGGGGGAGGAGGAATATAGGAATGGAGGGAAGAGAAGGAGGGGGTGAGAGAAATGATTTTTACTTCAGCCTGAAGGGGCCAACATGAATCCTTGAGTTTCGAATCCTTGTATTTTGAGAGCAACACCACATTCAAATCTCACTCCTGAAAGCATATTCACCCCTCTAACAGGAGTTTCGGGAATGACACACTGACACATAGACAGATTTGCATATAATGTATTATGTATATAGATAAGAGATGGCGGGATATCGAATTCACGCAATCCATCCTTAAGAAAGAGTCTTTTCATTCGGGTTTCAGGGCATGTTTTATGTTTCAGATTACGCGATATAATTTTATTGCATGGTTTCCCTTGCCACAGTTATGCTTCGCCATCCTGTCCTGTTACACAGCATCCTGACATTCCGTGTCGTTCCACCCAAAAATACGTTTACAGGCCATAAGCGCTTCCCTCGTCTTATTTTCCACAATAATAAAATGATAGGGTCCCCATGGTGTTGACAGACGCAAACTGGCTCGCCTCGGCCGGACAAATGCCGTATGCACAAGCATACAGGGCGTCGACTATATTCCTTTAGATGGCAATAAAACCGGGCCTCCTTCAGTCAACACAGTTGGCAAGCGCTAATCCGATTTTATGATGGTGTTTCATGAGGCAGAAGATGCCGCTGAACAAGAGTTCAGGATATCGACTATATATCCCAGTCTAAAAACCTCCCTGTCGCCCTCATCCCTCACAAAATGCCATTGGGGCCTGTTGCCCCGGGCCTCGCAACTTCTTAATTCTGCCCTGACGGCAATATTTATCGCCGAAAAATTGAGCTCAGGCAATATGCTGGCGATGGTCGCGCTATCATCGCAGCAACCCCCGCACACGGAGCAATATCATGTGGAGCGACGGTCTCGCGACGCTGGTGAAACAAAAATTGCCTTGTGTACGGGGGTTATGACACCACTGTCTTGAGGCGACTATGGGACAAGGAAAAGAAACGGGTCATATTCACACCTGCCCCAGAGCAATGCTCCGTTAATCCGCTTCACTCTCGTTCCCCCTTCTCGCTCCGGGCGGCGGGGAGAGGACGAACAGGCCTCGTTCAGGCACCACTCAGCTCAGCCTGTCTGGCAAGCCAAGAAATTCTCGGGAAACCCATGCGCAAGCCTCGGCACCCTATCCTGCCCTCCAGCCAAGGAGAGCCCTTCTCTCGAAAGAGAAGGAAGCGCGGTCATCCCAGGTCATAAGTACACCTGACCTTTCATGAGCGATCTCAATACCTTAGCAGTTTGACCTAGTATCACGATTAATGATGACATTGGGAGGGAGGCAACATTAATATTAATTTTAAAACATGAGGAGAGAAATTGTCTCGCAAACGTTATTCCGTTCATTAAGGTAAATGCGAACACGAAAAAGCCAGATACCACAATGATATTCGACCTAAAACGCGTTAACCCTTTCAGTCATGAATTATGTTCTAGGCCAAGGATGTGCAACCCGCGGTCCGCGGGCCGCATGTGGCCCGTGGACCTGCTCCTTGCGGCCCGGTAATGCATAATGGGATAACAGATAAGTTTTTCTGCGACCGTAGGCCCATCACAACTTTGAGCATCCCTTAGTAACAAGAAATAGGCTGTCCTTTCACTTCCTTCTAATTTTTCCTCACGTCAGCGGTGCTACATGCATATGCCCCGAGGAAGAAGGTTCAATGCCTAAGGCTATTCTTGGACGTTGGAATTTCCTATGGGCGGGGAGGAGGTAAGGATCATCTGCCAATCAGCGCGACCTTATGCCCTGAGGACAAAAGAGGGGAGCCTTTTCTTTTTGCATTCTGTGGCCCGCGTCAAGAGTCGCACATTTCCATGCGGCCCACTGCCGATAAAGGTTGCACACCCCTGTTCCAGGCATTTAAAAAATGTCAATTTTTGGGCGTCGACAAGGTTCATATGAAGTAAAAGTGCTTTTAAAATGGTTTCCTTAAGTAAATTAAATATTTATTATTTAAAATAATTACTTTTATTTTTGATTAGTTCAGCCAGTACTCATTCCTATTTTACGTCATGTTTTTCAGCATTCCTGTACTACTTTCCATTATCTAGTTTGCAAAAATATAGAATAAATTGGCCAGGAAATAAATGCATTAGCTGAAATAAATGCAAAAGGCGATAACATTTTTCAAGTGCCGGAGGATATACAGCAGCTTCATATTACTGTGGACTGCTGTCAACTTGACAACATGAGGTGAACTACTATAAACTGAGACTCAGAATCCTGCCATGGCCTCAAGGTCGTGCATTCCTGTGTAGCCCTCTTAACATATGGGAAGAAAATGCGGGACTCCAGAGTCCCATCCGGACTGAAAGGGCGCCTAAATGTAATTCAAATAAAACTTAATGCATCTTGTAATGACATGCAACGAAGACTTATTAAATGAAGACTTATTTTAAAAAAAGACAAAACTCGGCACTTGATTTCAAATCGGGACGAAGGGCGCATTTGCGAGATGATATGAGACTTTCAAGCCTATACTTGTCATATAACGTCCTACTCCCATAGCACATTCAAATTGTCAGGCTTGAAAGTGTTACTGGAACAGTTCGAAATGCTCAAGTGTACCAAATAAAGTCAGTTCAACTCTAAGAAAAGTTGTATATCGCAACGTTCTCTTAATAACGGTCACTTCCAAATGAAATCGATGGCAAGGCAAAAACCCCAGAAAATTTAGTTTCCGATTCCTACTCGCTTTACTCCCTCGACACGTTGTCATGCAAGGCTTTCTTGATTCGAAAACGTCTCTTGCAAAGACGGAAATGAAATTGTCTGAAAATAGAAGGGTCCATATCACTGCTGGCTTATATGGACAAAAACGCATTCCATTTCATCTGTATTATGTTCCCTTGCTTACGTTTGCCTGGCAAAGAGCCAGGGATGCGTTAGCTGTTCCCTTGAACCGAATAATGCAAGAAATTTTCTTCATACAGGGGAAGCAGGCGGCATCTTGCCCCCCCCCCCTCCCCACCCACCCAAAAAAGGGGGAAGGGGGATTCGAACAGATGCACTATATCTGAGGAATGGAGCGAGATTGGCGGTACTAATGATGCGAACATAAGACGTCGGGTCCTGATCACCCGCCAAGTTAAGGCTTTACTTTTCCGAATCATGAGGATAATCATGTCGCTAACGCTAACAGCAAGTTAGCATGATGCGTCAAAAATAAATATTAAAGATATTGAATAAATATCCTCACCTCAACGGAGAATTTCCGGCGATGGCTCTGATGAACATGAAGGTCTCCTGTGTCTCCAGACAACATTAAGCAAGATGCCTTGATTTTCTCAAAAAGGCAAATCGGCATGAATGTGTTCAAAAGGCACAGGAGGGCCGCTTCTTGTGAAAATAACTTCGAACGCTGGGCAAGCCTCTGTTGAGGGGATTTGTTTGCAACTACATCGCGACTGCATCGCTGTGACTTAGTCACAGCCTCACCCTAACAAAGGACCAGGATGCACGTTTCAGCACAGTTGATGTACGCAAAGGGAGGAATGGCACTTGAAGTCAAGTTTCCACGTAGCAACGATCAACACAGGTCACGAGCCAGGTCCCTGGAGCCATATTTCGCCCTACTCGAGTGAAACAAAGGGAGTTCAGCGGACAGCATTCAGCCAGAGGGCATAGCGTGGGGGAGGGAGGAATAGAGATTTGCGCGGTCATTTTCAGGTGTTCCAGGGATTTCTCCTCGGGACTCCCCTTGCTTATTGCGTAAAAAAGCAAGCGGAATGTGCGCAAAGGGCAATGTTTTTGTTCTTTTCATGAAATACGCAATCATGCCGTTTTTTACGCGCATTCGGTAAAACTTGCGCAATGAGCAATACACGAATCACGCACCTTCCGTCAATAAAAAAAATAAAATAAATGGGAGATGGCTCAGGGCTATGACAATACATATCCCGAGAGAATCCCTTAGGCGAAGAGTTACGTAGAATCTTGTTCTTTCCTATCTGAGATATTGCGTCAACACCTACTTGAATGTATACGATAATGAAACCATCCGAAAAAATTTTTCTAGGGTTGCTTACAGATAATTTGGGAAGCGAGAGGTCCCCCCTCTTGTCGCCTAGCCTCATATTGTCATGCCGAAACCCATTTTGTTGCCTTACCCAACACGAAAAAAATAATGAATCTTGTGAGAAAAAAAATTACAGGAAGAAACAGGTGAATTGGGGCAGAACCCATGAGAGTTTTCACTTGGAAGGCAATATTCGAGTGAATTGGGTAGGAGGAGATGGTGAAAGTGCATTTCCCCTCAAAGATTTCAAGTCCTTGAAAGGAAAGTTCCGACGACGTAATTCAGGAATCAGGATCGTCTCTAGCACGCGAACATACTGTGCTGTGTACAAAAGTGCTGTCATATGACCGTAGATTTTAAAGATGAATGAGGGCACTCAGGCGCTGTCACTGCAGAACGTTATGTGCATATGCTTAAGACGTTCCTGATTCCTGAACTACTTAGTCGGCGCATTCCTTTCGAGGACATTTCCTTTCAGCAAGACGGGGCCACATCTCGTGCAGCAACACTTCAATGGTCACATCATCTTTTGGTTGGGTGAACATTTCATGGCCCGCAAGATCCCCAGATCTAACTGTACCCGATCACTTTCTATGGACTGCCTGAAAGAAAAAGTGTACCGAAATGGCCCGCGCGCATTGCAGGAACATTGCATAGGAAGTCACTAGTTCAGAAGTAACCAGATTAACATTACCATTGTGTGAGGCGACTGTCAAGAACTTTGAAAAAACGATTACTTTATTGTGCTGCATCTCACGGAGATCATGCAAAGGATTCATGTATGGCTTGAGAGCATCCTCAGTGATACACTCGGAGAATTCACGCACAATAACTTCCTCATCCTCCTGGACAATGCTGCAAGAGAATTTAATTGATTGATGCATGGAATCGGCATGGGAAGGGATATACATTAATATTAAAGTGTTTTGCCCACATTGAAGTAAGTCCCGTTACATCGAGGAAAGGTAGCGTTCTTATGCTATATATAATTCTATGCGGACTATTTCCCATGATTCATCTTTCCTCTCCCCGAGATGCAGTTGGCTCCATTTGCGCTTCGAATGCTTGAGAATAGGACTCGTGGCTAAGCTCAGCTTGGAAAGACGGCGCAAGGGAAAGAAAATCTTGCAAGGAGGGAAAACCTAACCTCAACCCTTCATAAGATATCGAATGAGCAAATCTTTAATCCAGCTTGGTATGGTTCGACTCCTTTAAAAGGTGGGAGAAGCGAGGCAGCCCTCTACCTCCATTGTTGAGCACGTGACATCGTTTCCCGAACACAATAGCTCCCTGTCAGTGGCCAATTAACGCACGGGTGCGCAGAATCCACTTTGATAGCATGTATTAGCCAACGTCTGTTGGACTGCGTCTGTCCACCGGTGACATGCATAGGTCTTTATTTCTGTGCCACAACCGATCGGCCTGATTCGAATCGCGGAGACACCAAAACCGAAATTGAATCGTCCATTGAGCTATAGGGGTCCGATCCTTCGATCGTGTCGGAACGATCGGACTTGACAGCAGACCGTTTAGGTCTCTAAGCTCGAGAACTCGAGGTATCCGATGAAGTGTTCGCCTTGCATCTGACCACGAACTTGAATCTCAATAGCCCAATCCTCGGATGAGATCGATCCTAATAATTCGATCCGCGTCCAGTGCAAGGCTGAATACGCGAGCGCTTGAAATTCCAAAGGCGTTTTTCTCTTGAATCCTATGTGGCAGAACTCACAGAAAATCGTTGCTGAGGGAAAATTGGTGCTTCTGATGACACGATGCGTGCTTTGTCCTCCATTAGATAACGGGGAGTTCAAAATACATTCGTTCAGTATGTCTTATTTGAATATTATGTGGCGGAATTCGCTGAAATTTGCCATTTTACGATTTTTTTTTCTATTCATCAATTCTACGGGACTTCTGCCGGGAATATTCCAGATGTCCGTATTACCGAAAGATCCTGATTACCGGCGTTCGGATTAACGCGAGTTGACTGTATGTCCCTGTCCCCGTCACACTTCGAGACGGCGAGACAGGAGAGGAGAAGGCGGGTGCCATGCACGTGCTGGCACGAGAGGCTTAGTGGAGGGGTGAGGGGAAGGGGGAATGAGGAATGAGAATGTAAGAGAGGATTTGCGTGAATCCGTCTGCTCATGCTGTCTTAGGTTGGAAAAAAAAACTTCAACGAGTATAAAGCCCCAGCATCTGATAACCCGTTAGCCTAAAAAACCGATTCAAGTATCATCTAAATTATGGGGCATTCTGCCACATTATGCGTAGAAGCAGCTTTGGGTATTAAGCAAGGAAGGAGGAGGCACGCAGGGGAAAACATGACCGATTCCTGCATGTTTTTGTTTTCTGATACTCATCCTCATCAACATCAGTCACTCTAAATCAGACAATTGCCAATATTTTCGCATATGATTGGGCAGTGCCTTCCATGACAGCCACTTCTAAAAATGTGTTTGACAAATTGTAAAATCTCGTTCCATCTGCAGAAATTCTATATAACTAAAAGCACGCGATTTATCGGGAGGATTTTCAAATGCCGAGCAAAAACTGTCGATAATATTTAAGCACCTCTTTGCATGGAGAAGCAACTGGACATTATGCAAAACTTGTCCACAGATTTTTCGGTGCGTCTCTCACAGCAGATTTGGGATGGGCAAACGCGAGGTTCAAGGAGATGAGATTTTCGCAAAATCCGTTCCCCATCCCGAACCCGTGGTAGCACCATCATGAGTATTATGCTATTATTTAAAAAAGAATCTCGTAAAGAGAATGAGGCTAATATCAAGGTTCTGCATGGAAGCATGCTGGAGATATAAGTCGTTGAAGAGACCCATCGAAATCGTGACCTTAGAACGGCTGTCTTTCCTTCTTTTCTTCTCGTCTAGACATGAATTCCTTGAGGGGAAATGCTCACCCTGAGCCCATCGCATCAATGAAGAAACTTCCAATTCCTGTCTGTTCTCTATTTTATACTCAGACGACTGCTTGTGAAGGAGCAGGAGGGAGTCAGCTGATTATTTCATAACACTCCACTCCCCCCAGACAATTGGGAAGCTTTCTCTCCCAATCGAAGCGCTCTGAATTAATCTGGATAGGTATCATCAGGCCTAACTCAATATCATTCTCTGCTCATATTAAAGAATTTCCCGAGTTCCGTATTTTGTCGAGCAGTATATACAAGGATACAAGGAGTGGAGCCAAGCAGGGGCGAACCTTCGAGGCTGAGGGGGTGGTTGGAAGAAAGGGAAGGGGGAGGGAGGAAAGCAGGAGGGGGTCCGTGGTTCTCGTCCTTAGCCGGCTTTACGTCGGTCAAGGGAATCTGGCTCGCAGTTCACTTGTGCCACCTCCTCAGCGCCGCCTAGAGCATCCTATCCAGCCAGCATATCCAGCAGCCTCCCTTATCTTTCACCTTCTGTTTCTCTGCCGTCTATCCCTCTCTTCTTTATCGAACAGTCATAAAATGAACACCCACCTCCTCAGCGCCGCCTAGAGCATCCTATCCAGCCAGCATATCCAGCAGCCTCCCTGATCTTTCACCTTCTGTTTCTCTGCCGTCTATCCCTCTCTTCTTTATCGAACAGTCATAAAATAAGGAAGAGATAAAATAATTAATAGGAACCACTCTGTCTCTGTCGTTGCTACTGCATTGACTTCCTTACTTTTTGGCTTCTTCACAACTTATCACCAAAAAGGAAAAAAGGAAAAAAAAAAAAACAATATCTGTATCTTTCCTTTGTGTCCCCTGTTCTCCCACTTTCCTTTTCTAGCTCTTTATCTGCCTTTCTTCGTGTCGTTTTGTTTTCTCTTTCTAATAATCTGAGCATGACAACGTTTCAGGAGACTTGTTTTTTCAGTTCCCCGGACAGATCTTCAGTGAAATCATCCCGCTCGCCCTATTTAGGTGAGTCATACATGTATTAAGAAATACTTTTACTTATTTGAAATACAGTGGAAACTCGCTAACTCAACCATGATGAAACGAAATTCCTCTTATGTATTTCTGCGAGACGTAAATTTAACCAAAGCGTTTCCAAGTCACAAATTATCACAACCTCCAATACGAAGACTTGCTTGAAAACGTTCTTGCATTTTATAGTTGTCTGGGAATTGAAACTTTCACAATCAGTTCATTCTGCGTGGACGAGAGTCATTTATGCTCTATATTGATAGGAATTAGTCTTCCTTTTCTTCCTTACGAGCATCTCAAGACGGAGGTCGTAAAGGATCACTGGAGTTCTGAAAACCCGAAATGCCTTCATGTACGTATGCATGGATGACACGGAATCAAGGCAGAACGTTTGGCGGATGTCCAGCATGGTGGAAGGACGCCAGAGACACGGTTTGTTGTCTTTGGATGGGAATATCTATTTCGTTGGAAGACACCGACGCGCAGGGAACACGACGGGTAGTAGTTAACAGATTTGACTTACACCAATGCGAGAGTGCCTACCGAATGCCTATTGGACATGAGTTTCTTCTTAATCGTGGCTGTGGCGGCCTTGCAATCGTTCACCTAATTACGCATTCCGACTTTCTTTCTTTGGCTTCCTGTCTTCCACTTATTCCACAATAGTTATTTTTTAAGGAAAAAAATATAGAACTCCACACGTGTCAAATATAAGTAATAATTTTACAGAATTCTGATGCATTAATGACGAATTCCAGTTGCAAAACTGGTCAAACAGCTAGCCGTTTCGACAACCTTTTAAACTGAAAATCCTTCGATTATCGTCACCCTCGTGGAGTCGACAGATAACAAATGAAGTACTGGATTCCTTTTTCCCTCACTGAGAAATCGCTGACGGTGCAATCAGTGCCAGGATTTGATCGAGAAATTGCAACTTTAGTTAGACGTCGTTCGTCGCCCTTACATTAGAAAAGTTGGACAATGCCTGTATGTTTACTTGGTTGCGAAAATCGAATTCCAAATCAGTAAAATATATTATTTCACCGAATTTTAACATTTTGGAATTGATTGAATGTTCGTTTTCGTTTCGTTCTGTGTCCCTTTTTTGGTTTATAGTTTTCAATAAGCTTATTTGTTGAAAAGCGAATATTTTAAATTACGAAATTACTTGATACATGAAGATTGAAGAAAATCGCCACTCAGGATGCTACTCAGTGCAAGATGCTTTAATGAGGAGTCTAAGTTAGTTTAAACATTTCTATTTTCAGAAATTTAAATGAAGATCGCCTCTAGTATCGATGCATATGTTATTCCAGTTAATCTTCAAAAATTCTAGAAACCAAGCAGAAGCACATATTGCGAAATTCTTGCTCAGTATTACATTTTAAAAAGTTGCAGGAATAGGGAGGTTCTGATACTCCGTGATATATATCAGTTATACATATATTGAATTATTATGTTGCCATATAATCATGTCCAAGCCGTCTAAAGACTGAAAAAAGCTGATTGGGACCCTTCCCATTCAATCGGCTTCTCCCAGGAAGACAGGAACAGGAAGAGCACAGTGATCACTGAACATGATGATTTCATCCTTTCCAAAGAAGGAACTTACTCATTGAAGCCGTACTCATTCGAGTGAGAAAAGGAAACAAGTAGCGATTCCATGTAGCAGAGCGCGGTTTCGATCCACAGATCTCTTGTTTATGGGCCCAGCAGGCTTTCGCTGTGCCACTCTGCTCCTTGCTGGGAGGAAAGAAAAGAGGAAAGGGAAGTGTTCGCAAGAAAACTCTGGGAACAAAATGAGAACGGGGGGGGAGTAGGGAGGCCGAGTATATATGACCCTTTTCTAAGCGAGTTCAAAGGAACTCATTGAAAATGAGTCAAAAGTGTCGAGACTTGTAAGACATCTTGCAATAAGGAGTTAGGAAAGACGAATAGCAGAGCGTGGTTTCGATCCACGGACCTCTGGGTTATGGGCCCAGCACGCTTCCACTGCGCCACTCTGCTCTACCAATGATTTCCGTTTCGCTATTCCTCTTTGAGAAGTCGTCGCAGAGAGAGTCTTTCTAGTTTACAGAATCAACCAATATGTGATGCGTAAGATGCAAGATGAAGCTCCCGAAATCATGCAATAGCTTTCTTCTCATGGCAGCGCAGGTCAACTCACTTCGCATGAACCATTCTGTCACAGGAACATTGCAAAAAAATAGGAATTATGATTTGTTCATCAGCAGAGATTCAAAGGACTTGAGCTCATTATGCACCGACTGTAAGTCGCCGATAAAACCATTGGACCTCCGAGTGCCCTGAAGTTTCCCAGGAAGGAGAAGCATCTCCAACAGCATCCATAGACAAGGTCGAGATGGACTCTCCACTTAGCATGACGGAGGACAAAGGCTCACCGGGTTGCCTACTGGAAGGAAATACACCAGTGATAGGTTCCATCATTCAGTATGTGCAACCCGGTGATCTGTAAGGCACATGCTGAACTCCACAAACGGGCAACAAAAAATTCCCGAAAATGTTCATTTTAAAGAACACCCAGTATATATTCAGTGACACCTGACTACACCATTCGACTGTTCGCACTGTCGCCTCCCCATGCTAATCGGCCTCTCGCACGTGAGCAAGAACTGGGAGAAAACAGTATGCGTGAGGGAACTTACGAGTGAAGGAAAGGGGGAAAATATTAATGTGGCTTCAATCCATTTACCTCTGTGGGACATGTGGGATAAGTGGAGGCAATAAGTAAGCAGAGGTCTTAAGTTTAGGGGTCGCTGTATTACCGTATAATCGAGCGAAGATCACTGCGTCCAGTTGTCCTATACCGGTTCGGCAAGATGATCATTTTTCCTAACCTATTCGGCCGTAATACGATACCGTAAAACGCCGCACTAAAATATATATCACGGCGAATGAGAGAAAAAAATAGAAGAAAATCAGGAAAAAATGCTGAAGAAGTCGTTTCTCTGGTGAACCCGAAAATGGACCACAAGACACCACATGCAGAAAATTTCCTCTGACGGCACATTCTGATTAATGAAACAATACGATTTCCAGGTCGGAAAACTCGACTCCTAAATTTCTCCCGTTCCACTTCCGACATGGAAAAACACAGCAATTTTTTGGCATTTGTGGAAATTGCAAGTTTTCCCTGGAAATGGCATTCAGGAGGTTTTCTGACAAATTGCGGCCGACATCGCGCCATTTCTGAGCGTAGTTGTGATGTTGACCGAAGCTGCGGAGGGTTCTCATTCCGAAATCCGAGACGGCCATTATGTGTGGATTTTAGGGACCCATTTTTAGAGGAGTCCGCATGGAAGTATGATTAAAAATGGCGGAATGAGGAAACTCGCACGTGCTTGCAATCGCTTCGGCTCCTCTGCCCCCGACGATGGGACGGCAATCGGTCGCCCTTCCAAGAATGGACGACGCGTGATTCGCAATGCAGATCCGGGATCGCATTCCTCCTTCCTATTTTCACCTTTTCCGCGAAGCACCTGCGAACTTCCCGTCCGCTCCGCCTGCATTTATGCTTGAAGGAGAGCGAGGCGAGTCAATTCATCGCGGAAAGACGGGACCTCCAGTGGGTATCGTCTCTCTCATTCTTGGTTACGTGCACTGGCCACGCGCGGAAGGCCATTGCAACACCAGTTTCCCGGATTCTGGATACTTCATCTCTGCGAATTACCCCGATAGAGAGATTCCCCCCCGTCTGGCGTCCAAAGGGATTCCGCCATAGGGGGGTGGTGTCAATAACAATGGAAGGGTTGGGGGGAAGGAGTTCTTATATTGACTGGCTGGAGTAAGAATTTCTCATATGATACCAATTGCCACCAAACGTAAGAGTCTTCAGGATCAGCAACTACTTCTCCAGATCAAGAGATCTCCAGTCCAGTGGTTTGGGCAAGTTTGCCACATGCCCCTGAGAGACATCTGAAAAGAGTTTCTCAGCCCATCATGACTAGCGAAGGACCATTTGGCAGACATTGTGCAAGGCAGAAAGGCTGTGTTGTGCAGCTTTGTCACAAGATGCTCGACCGATTAATCAGATTAACAATTTCCATCCAGCCTCGAGCGCATGAGATGCGACTAATGCGCGTGTGGTCATACGATGGGGAAACAAGCTCGCATTGGAATTACAGTCGCATCCCGAAACTCACTGGAAACGTCCAACTAAATAACTAGAGAGTACCAGCCAAGGTGCAGATCTAGCATTCCGCTGGCCCCCGTACCAGTGAAATTATTATGCATATTCACCGCATACTAACCATCCAACCTTGTAATAAATAATAGCTATCATTGTTTCGGCGTAGGCATATCCGAAAAGGCTTGACCAACTAGACACGTTCTCGATGGTCCACGCGTTCGCATCGCGTGGAGATGGGAGGACGGTATGAAGTGTAGGATGCCAGATACGGCATTTCACGCGTACGCCGAGAACCCTGTCGACGCAGCCGGGAGCAGCGGCTCTCGCCCATTCTCTATGGGTCCGTCAACCGCCAGGGCTGGAAGGGAAGTGGATGTTTTCGTGGAAGACGGGCACACCGAAAGGCACCATACTAAGAAGACTGATCAATCTGCGGCGGCGCCTTTCGTGTCGGGGAAACCTCCTGCCCTGGTGTTTGGCCCTGGAACTACGCAGAACCGACCGACGGGATCATTGGATTGGAATGTTGCGTGAAATATGGCTGCTTCTGGATCAAAGTACTGCTCCTACGCACCATGCCAGGAGAAATTTAGCAGAACTGATGGAGATGTTCCGATTGCATCGGTTTCCCAAGGATCCGGAAAGGAACGCGTACATATTTCAGAGGAGAATCGTGGCGGCCATCGGCGTTCTTAAAATGCTGAGCAATTCGAAAAATGTGATGGCTGCGTTTTTCCATGTCGGAAGTGGAACAGGAGATGATTTAGGAGTCGAGCTTTCCGACAAGGAAATCGGACTGTTTCTTTCTTTTTACGATTTTCTTCAATCATCTACGATTCTTGAATTCAAACAGAATTGCTAGACGATGTGTAGGTAACCTAAGTGTCAAGAATCAGTTGGATTTTTGTTAATTCACGAACTGCATTCTTTTCATGAACTGGGGATCGCCGAATCACGACGGGAATCTCGCCTATTTCCGAGAACATTTTTCCTTAGCTCCCAGCAACAATGTGAGCTCTTCCTCGATTTGGTAGGCATAGACCAGCAAATCTGGCACCTATCACTTTCATCCGCATTCGACCATCTCTTCATCCCATCATAGACTTCCTTTTCGGGGGATGCCTCCAAATCATCTCGATCGAGGAGGAGCACCCTTAACCTATTACCCCTTTCGGTGTCATCCCGAGTCATCCAACTGCCTGCGGAACCCCAACGTTTTCGTCCTAACGTCCGCACATAGCGAATTCTTATCCCCGTTTAAGTGTGTATTGTAAACAAAATCTCTGGTGACTTTTTTTTATCGAACTGCCTATGCTGTTGGATACGGTTACATTTGATTTCCTACCTAATATTATCGTAGCGTTCTTTTTTTGTCATGCTTGGAAGTGGCAAGCATGGCGTCCCAAGAATGAGAAAATTTAGGATATGTTTCGGATTGGTTCAGTTTATAACGTGTCAGAAAGTGAGAGTGTTATTAGCAATGTTGCTTGAGGACAGTATGATGCTGTTAGCGTTCAGTCCTCTGATTGAGAGCGATGAGTCATGTCGAGGGTCAGAATCGGGCTATGAACATTGTGATATATCCCGTCATGAACGAAGCTTTGAATATTCCACGAAAGTCTTCATGGACTACCCTGAATTGAGCTTTTTGTATGGACAGAATTTCCTTGGGACGAATCCCGAGTTCACTTGGAATTCACTTTGAAGGTTTCGACACTTTGTATATACGTCCAAAAAATTTCCCTCAAAGGGATTTATCGGAACATAATGCCTGCTGCAGAAAAGTCTTCAACATGTACAATGACTGAATAACTTTGAATGAGCATCTACTTTTTAAATCTCTAGCGAGAGTTTCTCATACGAATATTTTTCTCTACTTCAATGACGGCTTGTCCTATTGCGAGCTCCAAAATATATTACTCCAATAAAAAAAAACGGAATAAAAGATTCACTGAACAGATTTTAAAAATCCACTGGAATCCAGTTCGATGTATCTTCAATCGAATAAGCCCTGACGTGCAGCCTTCTAACGAACCTAACTTAGTTATTTCACTGCGGGAATCAGGGGAGCACGCTTCACCCTCGCCCCTGTGGATCGGGCTACAAGTGCATGACTCGCAACGGACATGGACTGACGGGACCCCCTACGACTTCCAGATCTCCAACCTCAACTTCCTCTCTGGATTCGCTTACACGTGGACGGATGAGTGGGCGAAGGAGAACTGCGGCGGGAATAAGCGTGGTTCTCTTCACGAGAGGAAAGACTGCATCTACGCCTCCCTCGGTTCCGATGGAGTGCCTCCCAGCGAGGGGAGGTTTCCATTCGTCTGCAAGAAAGACCGTCCGACGACGATCTTAAGAGGAGATTGAGTTCGGGAGATGCCTTGCCGATCAGTGACGTCCCTGAGGTCGCTGTGAAAGCGTTAGTAAAGATGATGAGCACACTCCTTGTATGTATTCTCTTGACTTGTAGTTTGCAAACGGATACATGCATTCGGTTTCTCAAAGACCATGAACAAATTTCCGTACATCCCCTATTTCCGCACATCCACGTGTCTCTTTATCTGCCTTTCCCATGGGTACCCACGAACTATGGGGAAATGCCATATATTGCAGTCAGTCTCTCAATTTAAAAAAAATAAAATTTAATTCCATCTGTCCGCAGTAACCATTGCGACCGGACAACACAACCCAACGCGCACGCGCAGCTTTCCGCCTGAGTCGATGTGCCGAAAGACATTAAACTAAGAAGACTGGACACTGCGCGAAAGCAAGATAACCGCAATGGCGGTGAATGCCCTGGTGCTTGGCGTGAGAACTAACGTCAACGTTTCCTGGAGCAGGGCGGTAGTGCCTCTTAAACGAATTCGCGCCCGAAGTCGGACGCCATTTCTGATGATTCCGTAAGTGATTGAAATGGCTGACGGAAAACCATGGAGAGGAGTTGGGAGAACAATGCTCAGAGGATCTCTCAGGGGGCTTCAATTCAGATAGAATTGCTAGACGATGTGTAGGTAACCTAAGTATCAAGAATCAGTTTGATTTTTGCAAATTTACGAAATGATTTATTTTCATTAACTGGGGATTGCTGAATCACGATGGCAATCTCATTTATTTTCGAGAACATTTTTGGCTCAGCTGCCAGCAACAATGTGTGCGAGTCGGAGCCAGCTGAAACCCAACTGGATTCAAGGAACACGAGGCTGTAAATCCAAAGCAAAGCTGCACCCGAAGCCTGTCTTTGTCCCTTCAAAATTGAAGTCATCCCATTCTAACAGACCTGTCGATCCGAGACGCGAAAATGTTCACTTTTTCCTTAAGGTCATTGAGGCTATTCAGCATTTCAGATATGTGGTTTTTTTTTTTAAGACGATACAATTCGGTAGATACATTTCCAAGTACCTCTAATGTGATCACATTCCGTTTGCCTAAGTCACTTACATTACGGAGTCCTACGAACCAGTGTCTCCAATATGGTGGACATCGAGCGGCAGGCACCATTTTCATACTAATGAAGAAGCTCGATATACGCAAAATGCTGCCATGAAGACACTTCACCCATTACCTCGCAGAAGGGTAAAAAATCAATCCGTTCAAGTTGCATTAGGACCAACTCACACGTGAAAATAACGCGCCGCTTAGGTCCCCTATCGTCGTGCCGAGTCTTCCTCTAACCGTACAAGAAGAGATCCAAAATCCACTCCATCATTTCCATGACGGAGATGAAGGACAGGCCTGTGTAAAGGCCCAGCAATCCTCCCGACGTGCCGATGAACACGGTAGGTCCGTAATACATCATTTAATAGTACATCATTTCCTATTCCTTCAGTCTAGGATGCTCGATATCGTGCACTTATCGGATATACTTTTCTGAAGACAGACCTCAATTCCCCTTATTTCCGTTCACTAAAAGCCAAAAATGTGCTTGGACCATCATAGAACGTGAAGCATAAATTTCCTCGAATCTTTTCAAAGACCTATCCTCCAATAACCTCCAAAGTAAACATTCAAACATTCATCCGTAGTATGGAATTTCTATTTTAAATTATGTTTAGCATGAAAGGGAAGGCTCCCACACTCTATCGTAAGAACACAATGTGGTAAGTTTCTTCTCCAATAAACCATGGCACACACATAAATACGACTCGACTGGACACATCGGCTACCTTCCCACATAAATCTCAATCACCCGCAGGTGAATTAGGAGCTGGAGGAACACTGTGATCCTAGAACATAATGATGATTGACACAGCTGGAACTCTTACCCTTCTGAGATCCTCATTCTAACAGAATAAAAACCGGAAAACGGAGCAGACGCCAGACAACAGGACGCATAGGTCCCTTCCCCTTGTCAATCGGGCCCTCGCACGTGAGGAAGAACCGGGAGAAATTGCTGTTACTTGAATATATTGGTTGGTCGAAGAAATTGGCGTTACTTGAAGATATTGGTTGGTCAAGTGAGGGGAAGGGAAGAAAATTGTACGTCGGTAGCAGAGCGTGATTTTCGATCCACGGACATCTGGGTTATGGGCCCAGCACGCTTTCACCAAGCCACTCTGTTCTTCTTAGGAGTTTAGGGGTTTGACGTTCGAAATGTTAATCACTCGAAGCAGCGCCTCCAATTGCACTCAGTCCTAACTTGAAGTAGCGAAAGTCTTCATAAATGAACAGGTTTCGTTTCTCGGATCTCCCGAATCCCGGAAAAGCAGCTCCCCCGAGCGACCAACCCGCTCGACGCGATGCGGCCGTCTGAAGCGAGAGGGTGACATGCATCCTCTGGAACGGAGGCGACCGTTGGACCTCCTCTGCAGCCGCATTGGATTATCCATAGTTACGATGAGTAATCTTAAATTCGAATTTGGATGTATAGCACTGTACCGGCGCAATCGTAACTTAATATCTCCTTCCTTCTTTTGCAGGAGGACGAGAGAGAGGGAAAATCCCATTCCTAACAGGAGGAAACGCACGCTGAAGGAGGGTAACAAGGAAAAACGTCATTTAAGGCGACTAGTGACCATAGAACTAATCCAACGAAGTGAGTTCTATTATTTGCAGTTAGTACATATTTCTTGCATTACGAATCATTTTTCCTCACAAATTTTAAACTTCTGGTTTAGCTCCAGAAGCTATTCGAAGATAGCGACGGAAATATTGCGAAACCCTTATCGTTTCGCCGTAATCGAGAAAGCATGGCTGTCATCGCCTTCGCGGCAACTCGGGCAGGTTTTGAATATGGTGGCTGCCTATGGTTGACGGAGCTGTATCAAATCGCCTTTTCTCGCCGAAACTGCACCATGACTTCATTGATGCTCCCATAGGAAATGCGATTGATTGCTGTCGTGCGGACGGCCCGACGAAATCGTTTCAACTTCAAGGACTTCCCTTGAACTCCCTGGGAAAAAGTTTACTTTTAAAAATTCACATTAGATACGAAGTGTTGATAAATACGTATTGGAACACGCACATACCTAGCTTCGACCGATTTTGAGATATGGACAATCCTACGGTGGCAAACTTTTTTTGGCGGCAAAGCGGTAAGGAACTGCCAGAAAATTCTGCCCTGGCGTCTCGTCGATGCCGCGGGTCATGCAATCCACTCGGCATCTCCTCCCAGATCCCATTTCTTTCCCTGAGTTTCCCTGCGAGCACTACTTCCGCCTCGATATTCTCTGCACGGAGCAGAGTGGCTTGGCGGAAGCGTGCCAGGAAGGATGAAATCGTTTTCGAAGATCACAGTGT
The DNA here is from genome assembly GCA_905338385.1 of Darwinula stevensoni. Classification (NCBI taxonomy): domain Eukaryota; kingdom Metazoa; phylum Arthropoda; class Ostracoda; order Podocopida; family Darwinulidae; genus Darwinula; species Darwinula stevensoni. Next base: position 40,951 of record CAJPEV010000349.1, on the reverse strand, counting down.
TCCTGTTGCTTCTATTCCCCTGGGAGAAGCCGATCGAATTAGAAGCGGGCCGATCTGTCTTGTCGGTCCTTGTAGAACGTGATTGATTAGCAACAACTTATCTTATTGTAAACAGGGTGGGACAGAAGAACGGTTATACATAGATTTCCATGCTAAAATAACTACAGCAATATAAATTGAAACAACAACTTACTGAAATAACAATATGTTGAAATAACAGAGTTGCATTTTCAAAGAGTCTCGCTACATGTGTTCCTGTGCAGTCCTGGTATTTCCAGGACAACAAGGTATAGCATATGCAGTGATAGTGGAACCGATCTTCATTCGTGTCAGAAAGGAGAGACTAACGTGTATACCAACTTGGACTCATCAAAGTATATTGCACTAAAGAGCATCTTAAGCAGCGGTTCTCTCTAATCCACACGTATGCAGTCAATTTAAAAAAAAATTGAGTTTCAGGACATACGTTTAATTGAAAACAATGAAGCAAAAACAGTGACAGAAAACAGGCTCCCGATTAAGTTCCTCGTGGGAACTTGAGGGAGGTGTCGCAGCAGTCTGCAAAATGGCAGTCAGATTCAGTCAGAAAGGCAATTCAGCGTTTAGGGGATAAGAAAGACTCGCTGGCGGATCGTGAGATCTCTTTTTTATATTTTAAAATAAAAAAAGTTAAATAAATAATGATAATAAATTTTATTTAAAGAAAGATGTCAAGGAGAATGTCAGCCTCCTTTCATGCAATTTCCATTTCGCTCATCCGTTTCGTGTTAGACTTGGTCTCTCAATACAGCGGAAGGGAACCCTCGCTTGAGGTGATGTGACATTTTCGTGACATTTTGATGTCCTGCACGCCATTTAAAGAATCCGAACACGTCCCATTTGCGTCATTACCGGGGAATATGATCTCCGATTTGGCTAAATAGGAATCAAGCTACGCACTCTATAATGGTGAACTGCAATCTGCTAAAATCGCGTGTACCCTCTCATTCTACTTAAAGTACTGTCCAGCTCAATGTATCCCGACACATATCCATGATCGATGAACTATTAATATTCATTTTTCCTGGAATCGGGTTGGGCCAATACCTTTTTCTCTAAATAGGGGAAAGCTGCGTCAACTCCGCACCCTTTTACCGAGTCTTCAGCTTAATTAGCAAGAGTTGAAAGCGACTACTTTGATTGAAGCTCTGCAGGACTGGGAGAAAGTATTGCTAATAAATATGAAACTCTTTTACAATCCTAAACTAATTGGTCTTTCTCACGAAATGTATTCCCAATAAGCGGCTCACAAGCTTTCAATGTGATGCGACTAAGCAATCGGGGCAGGTGAATGGAATATTTGGCTTTAACGTTCTAATTGGAATACCGTTTTTTCTATTCGTTTGAATGACTCTCTGAAACATGACTGACGCTTCTTAAAGAAGGTGCGACGTAGGCCAAAGCAGAATCTGGAAATATATACGCAGGAAAGTTTTTTTAAAATGTAGCCTGAGTCCTCTCTTCATGATTCTCTGACGAATAAAACAGTGCAATTCTACTACCAGTAGTTCTTGAAAAGTGAATTTAATGGTGATGACTTGATTTGCCAATTCTCACTTGCAGCGCTACAACACTTGCATTTCTCTCTCTTCACGTCAAAATCGCCAACCTTTCTTAGATCAAATCGTGACCGAAGATGAGAAATGGGCCTTATATGTAAACATTAAGCGGCAGAAACAATGGGTGGACAAAGATCAGGTGCTAGAACCAACTCCAAAAGCTGGACTACATCCAAAGACGATCATGCTCTGTGTGGAATATGAAAGGGATTATCCACTTCGAGTTTCTTCCCACGAACCAAACGATCGATGGCGATCTCTACGCATAACTACCAAAAAGGTGGCAGGAGGTTATTGATTCAGATGGAAAATATGTTATTGATTAGTGTGTATTATATTGAATAAATTATCACTTTTAAAAAACCAAAAAAAAAACGCCATTTCAAATGAATCAACCTGATATTACACACATCCATTACACGCCCCCATTACACATCCATTACGCACACCCATTACGCACACCCATTACACACACCCAAAACATTCAGGTGTCACATGCACTCACTTTTTATACCCGTGATACAGTAATGCTTAATCCCACTTCCGTTCCCCTCCCATTCTCAACGCACTTGGATTTCCCAACGGCAGTAGGATGAAGGGGGTAGGAATCCGGGTAGCCAGGAGACGTGATCTCGCCCATGAATGCAGTGAGCACCCCGCCGCATTCCTGGGACTCCGAGGCATCCAGGAGGCAAGCAAGTCCCAGGTAGAGGGACGCCAGGATGGCACGGTCCATTTTCACTTTCTGAGAATTATGTCGAATGTCGACCATCAGATATCGGAGAGGAAGCGGCGGAGATTGCTCTCACACGAACGACTTAAACAGGAAAAAGGAGGGAAATAGATGCCAACCGGTCGAAAGACGAGGAGAAAAGACGAGAGGCGAGCTCCGACGGCTCGAGACGCATCTACCGACGCAGCGAGGCGATGGCGGTCGGACGGTATGGGGACCCCGAGGGAAAGAGCAGGTGGACGTGGAAGGCGACACGACTGGGGACTTCACAGGGATCTCCGAGATACGGGCGCGTTTTTCCTCGTCGTGGCGACATTTCCATGCAAAAATATCACTCTGGGATTAGTATATCATCATCCTTCATTTGATTTCGCTTGAAACAACTTAACCTTCACCGTCCAATAGACAGATCTATCCGCATCGCCGTATGGCGCTCGTTCGCTCTCATGTTTGGACACCCCTGGTGTCAGATCTTGCTCACCGTTCGCTAATAGTTCGTCAGAAGTGTGACCTTGCATTCTTTGTCGCGTAATGAGGGTTAAAGTGAGTAAACGGCACAAGTGTCATGTTATTTCAAACGAGCTTCGTAAGCATGATCGTAGCGGCTCGACCTGTTTATTGCCCCGCAATAACAAGCTAGATTATTTTTATTCCCATAACTTGTTATCAGCGACTTAGGAACAAAAAGAAAACTATCAAGGATTTCTTATGAAATAAAAGAGCAACGATGAGGGGCGTTTTTAAGAGGGAGGTTAGAGTGTCCATTTTCCCACACGTTGTTCATCAGACCCCATTTCCTTCACTTAACGGAGTGCTATCGATGGCAGTGCGCTGAAAATCTGAGCGCCGTTCCTTTGTCCTGACATATAAGAAAATGTAGGGAAGGGTAAGTGTGGAACCATATCAGCGGAACGTGGGTGTGTGATGGCCGATGACAACATCGTGCAGAAGTTGGCTATGGACACAGATGAAGAACTCTAGTCAATGTACAAGACGCCGGTGACTTCACAGACACTGAAATTGACTGTAACAGTGACAACGATACACAAAGTATGGCGTGGAAAAATTCGAGGACAGGAACTGGAGCAGCTCTTTGCAGTTTTACTGGAGGACCTTCTGAACTGAAGACGCAAGATATTGACAAAGACTCGAGACCACTTGCTGCATTCCAGCATATGTTTACGAACGAATATTTCAGATTATGTCATAGCCCCTGAAATGTTACTTATCAATACATATTTGAGATATTTTTTTACTGTTGTTTCCTTTGCGAATATCAACATTTTGTGAAGTTTCTTGAACAAAACATTTATAATTTCAGATTTTTACCATTAATTCAGGGGAAGATATGAAACCTTAAACAAGCAGGCTTCCTTGTAATTAATTCCCCGATTTCAATGCCGGCTGTGTGGAAAAACTTTGAATTTTGAATCCGTACGTTAAAGGTTAATTTGTTTAAACCAACGCAAGTGGGGAAAAGTTGAGTGTCCACAGCCGTCGCTTTTGGCCCATGACGATTACGTCATATCTTCAAACAAATTCTCAATATCTCCGTCCTGCTGGAAAGGTCGACATAACATCTGCGAAAATTGAATGCACATCAAAGTGGATAGGACGGCTGCAAGCCCCTTTCTCTGGGGAGGGTTTACGCGAGCACAATTTCCATCGCGAGTTATAGCATGCATGGCCACGCGTAGTAAGGGCAGCAGCCGCTGGCGAGCTTTCGGGGTCTCTTCCTTATGCGCAGGCGCAATCCCTCGGCCAGGGCAAGTTTCGCCGTCAAGAGCTGGCAGTGTCATCCCAGCCTTCGAAGCTGATGGATCTATTTTGGGGAAACATTGGCATGGCATGATTGGTAGCCGAATTCGTAAAGTGCCAGACTCGGCAATCTTTCGCTCTATTTTACTTTCAAATCTCCGAACGGAAACTGGGAGTCGCACAAGATGATCAGGAAAATCATTCAGTAGGAATCACGAGGAGAAAAATAATATTAGAAGTCCACTTCGTCACCGACTTTGTGATCTGGGATCAGTAGGAAACAGGGAATTGAAGAAGAAAGTTCCTCTGGCCGTTCCATCGGACGCGTGTTGAGAGCCTCAAGGCGATGACTACCGACGAAAAGCATCAGGAGGACCGGAAGTGTTTCACTTTCTGTCAGGCAAATCCCACTTCCAGTGTGAGTCATTTCATGGGAAAATAAATGTTCACTAGGTATCCCTTTAGTAACTCGCGTGTTTTCATTGAATGGCGTAATGATGGGAAGGATGGATAAATTTAATACGAACAATTTTTAATTTTATTCGGAGGCTAAATATTGGCATGACTGTTTCGGTAGAAGCTACTTTCTAAATGTAATGACGCATTATTTATTTTGCAAGATGCATTGACAGTATTGACTGTGGGCTGAGAGGCCATGAACCCAAATAACATTGACATTGTAAACGAGAGAAGTCTGTTCATTTGCCTGACGCGTTCTTTCGCCTGAAACGGCTTCTCAGTAAATTTTTCTCGCGTGGCTTCGAACCGAAGGAAATTTACACGATCACTGCGAAGATTGGCGCGTAGGTTCAAATGGATTAGAAAGGGCTGAACTCCCTTTTTTGGGGGGAAACCTAAAAAACTATTTCCTCTTTCACTTGCGACAGCTGTCTTCTGGGCCGTCATACATTCCAGATGCAGAGAAACTACTGCGCCGCAGTTGGCGTGTCCAGCATCGCAAAATCGCTTAGCGCTGCAGGTGTGCATGTTCCAACTTGCAAGCCTCGCCACGCTCTCGGTGATATAAATATTTAAAATGACTTTTCCCTGCCAGAAGCAAAGGCATACTTGGTTGATTGTGCCCACATTGGGGTTGCCGTTTGATTCTTCCCCTTGCGTGAGTCTCAATGTTGAGGAAAGTTAGACCAACCATGGCTGAACATGAAATGATTTACAAAGCGCGATTTTTTAGGATCGTTCTCCTACGGGTCTTTCTCCTACCTTTACCTATATAGATTATAATTATGTTAAGGAGCAGTGTGGCTTGGTGGAAGTGTGCTGGGCCCATAACCCAGAGGTCCGTGAATTGATAACCACGCTCTGCTTTTGTGCTTTTTTAAATTATAGAACTCCTGCTCCTCTGCACATCCCAGTCTATCATGCTAACTACATAAGGCAAACACACTAACGAACTCTGCCTCCTTCAATCAGGATGGGACTGAGTGTATCCAGTAGATGCCAGACAATTATCATCTCCTTCCTTTCTAACTCCATGATGCCAAGGGGAGAACGGTATGGTAACAAAGATTTCCTTCAATTGCGTGCATATATCACGTGATGGGCGTTATGGCGCTGTGGATGGATACGTGGACGAGTGGAGGCTTTCGTGGGTCCGCGCCAAGCCTCACGTGAACATGGAAGAATGTAGTAGACAGGATTTCTACGAGTAAGGTTAAATCCCTTTAATAACACATATCTCCAAGTGGAGGTCACCAAGATTAGGAGGAACGGCTGTAGTACTGCTTGAATGGATGTGAGGGGAGACTCATGAGACGCTCTGCCGAGAAGTGTTGAATCGGCGGGCGTCGATGGTACCGTCAAGAAGTGTTGAGCGAATGCTGAACGAATGCCCTGAATATCGGAGACCTCCACCTTTTAAGGGCAAGTCTGGCCGGAGAAAGTAGTTCTCCGAGCCAAGGTGAAGGGGCTGGTTTACATGCCCCATGGCGAGGACGAAAAGGGGTAAAAGGGAAGCGCATCAGGGGGCAACGAGAACATGACACATACAATGATGGTCCAAATAGGTTCGAGACAGGGCTCATTGTGCTCAAACGGTGAGAGTTACGGCTCTGTTCGTTTACAATAATGAAAGTATTAGCCTTAACTTCTCACACACTTTTGCGGACGTCTCTGAAGTTCGTCGAATCAGACCTAATTTGATGCCGCCACGAAGGAGAATGTGGCAGTTCGACTTTCTTAGTGAGTAAGGAACTACCGCAAATTCTGCTACGGTGTCTCCTTGCAATGGGTTACGCGTATACTCGGCCTCTCCTTACTGATCCCATTAATTTTCCCTGAGTTTCCTTTGCGAACACTGTTCACCTCTTTTCCTCCTGACTGCAAGGAGCAGAGTAGCGCAGTGGAACCGGGCAGGGCTCATACCCCAGAGGTGCGTGGATCTCGCTCTGCTGTTCCCTACCAACGAGTTCTTTTCTCATACAAATGAGGATGGTAGAAGTATGAAATTTTCATCTGAGAGTTTCTTTCTCTGGGGAAGACGAAATCATGATCAAGGACTTCTTTGTTCCTGCTGCTTTTCTTCCCCTGGGAGAAGCTGATTGATTGGGAAGGGGCAGATCTGTCTTATCGATCCGTGTGGACGCCTCGGACATGATTGATTAGCGACATCTTTTCTCAATGTATCCCAAAGGTAACTCCAAAGGTAATGTATCCCAAAGGTAACTCCCGACTTTTAAGTGAACATTTTGTTTGGATATTTAAGCTCATTATTTTCAATGAAAATTTTGCATACATTATAACAGATTTGAGGACTGAACCCTTAAGATATTAGTCCTAAGTAAGCAGCAACAAATAATGTGTTATTTTATTATATGTTATTAATATTTCCACATCAATAAACTTTTGGACTCAGAAGTCTGAAGTTACTTTTGGGCCACCCTGTATATATGACAGAGCATCAGAACCTCCCCATTCCTTTATACATTTCAAACTTAATCCTGAGCTAGAGTTTCGCCACATTTGTTTCTGTGATGCTTCTGGCATTGTGAAGATTAACTAGAATGACAGGTTGTGGTAGGAGAGCTCATCTTCATACATGTTTAAAGATAAGAGATTAACGTTTAAGCCAACGAGGACCATTCTTCGTCAAACTATTCAATATCTTCCACTGAATAGCAACTTGAGCAGCGATTCTCGTCAATATACATGTACATGTATGGAAAAAAAGGGATACTTCAACACCTACGTTTATTGAAAGATTTGAAACAAAGATACAACGGAAAACAATAATTATTCATGTGATCAACTCAAACATATAACAATTTCATGAAATGATATCTGTTTTATTGCTTGGTTTTGGATTTCAGAACTAGATATACGTGCAGTCGTTGTCAACTTTTCTGATGTTTGACTGATCTTGGATGACACCGGACTAGACTAGACTGGCACCTATGGCACCACCAGTGATATTTCGATGAGGTAAAAAAAAGGATCCTCTACTTGCCTCGTCAGTTACCTGTTGACTCCATGAGGGTGATGATGATTGATGTATTTTCACTTAAAATGGTTGAAGAAGCGGCGGACTCCTCAGCCAGTTTTGCTCCTTGGATTCGCCATTAATCCTTCAGAGTTCGGATGAAATCATTACTTCTATGAGTCGAAATTTGCATATTTTTTGTCTGATTTAAAAATTAACTTCAATGGGAACATTGGAAGACGTCATGTCAAGATTGGAAAGTCGGAATGCAGCATTGAAGAGCGATTTCCCGCCAGCCATGATTATAAGAAAATGTCAGAGTAGCATTCGGCAGGCTCTCTCACAGTGGTATAAGTCAAGTCTTTTCGAAACTTCCCATCGTGCTCCGTCGAAGACTTCGATCGAGGGATTTTGGTGCCCTCCAACGGCATAGATTTTCCCATCCAGAGGTATCAAACCATGTCTCTGGCGTCCTTCCACCATACTGGGCTTCTCCTGCCATACGTTCTGCCTTGGATCGTAGCCGTACACCTCTCTTTTGACAGTTCCCATATTTGAAGCAAATCCCCCAGCAAATATAATCACCCCTGCTTCTTGGCATGTTACTGCAGGGTGCAGTGAACCTTGGGGTAGGGCAGCCAACTCTTCCCATTTAGATGTGCGGAGATCAAGTCTCTCATACTTGGTCGCAAAAGGTGGATTTCCTCCAATAACGTGAAGGCAAGAATTCTCATAGAACGCTCCTGCACCGTATCTAGCAAACTTCATGTCTTGCAACCGGGTCCAGTCCCGTGATTCAACATCAAACTGGAAGACTCCTTCCCGAGCTCTTCCTTCCTGATCGTGATATCCACAGCAGAAAATGGATGCAGAGTTTGCCGCAGTGGATGTCCATTGCATGTACTCGGGAGGTTTTGGTCCTTCCTCCCATTCTCCCTTCTCCAGATGAAAGACCCTCGTTTCACCAAACCCAGTCAAGTAGAGTTTCCTTTGCAAGCAAATTAAGCCTCTCATGCAATCTTGCCCCTCCTGGAAAATTGGTCCACCTCCCCTGCGGTGCATCATGCTGTGGACATGTATTCCCGGACGTACAATTGAACTTTTGTCAGCCAGCGATGGATAAGGCGCTATGTTTTCCATCGCCCAATCATTCGGATCGATGCGATAGATTCTTCTTTCATTATCCTTGACTCCCATGCACCAAATTTTGCTTGAAAGGATTCCACGGTGCCGAGATTTCTCTTTTGGAACTGTATGTCGAAGCTCCGGCACATGATAGTCCCTCGCATCCATACAAATGTGAAGGCATTTCGAATTTTCCGAAATCCAAGGATCCTTGACGACCTCCGTCTTGAGGTAATCGTAAGAAAGAAGAGGAAGACGAATTTTGTCCAGCAGTTCCGGCAAATGACGCCTCCGACTTTCATCTCGATCCAACCATCTCTTCATCCCCTCATAAACCTCCTTCTCGGAAGAGACCTCCAAATCATCTCGATCCAAGAAGGCGATCAAAGTTTCGAAGGAGATATCGAGAAAGTCGTCCTTGTGCATGACGTGGCTGATTCTGGAGGAAATGTATCGAGTTGCAGCTTCCAGTAAATCTTGTGTGTCATATTGTTCGGCTATGGCAAGGATATGAAAGGCGTTTTCCGGTCTCAGAAAGAGTGCAAATGCCTTACCCATCTTGTTGCAGAGGCGGTTTAACCCAAGCGTGTGCGCATCTTGGAGTGCGGTTAGAACTTCTTCTTCCCCGTCTAATTCCATTCTCGTCCCGTGGATGTAATTCCAAATGACCTTAAAACTCGTTTTGTTGAAGCCTTCCAACCTGATCTCTCTCTGGGAAGGATCTTTGACATCGAAAGAGAACAATTGTCGGAAGTATGGGGATACCGCAGCCAGGATCCCCTTGTAGGAATAGAACTTGGTATCATGGATGAGAATAATCACGTCGCACCAGCTTGGTTCAATGCTAAAATACTCGGCAATGCCCGACGCCAGTCCAGCATGATCGTCCAAATCCTTCTCGATGACGATCCTCTTTCTCTGCTCCAGTGCTCCAGCAACCACACTTGATTTCATTGTTTTTCTGTCAATATACTGTAGACTATAGATGAATTTCGTACAAGCAGAATCAACTAGTTTTGAACGTTTCTAAACTTAATCAATACCCATACAACCATCAAGGGCAAGAATGTTTTCAAGCAAGGCTTTGAATCGAAGGTTGTGATAATTTGTGACTTCGGAACGCCTGTTGAACTTGACACTTTCTTGAACTTAACTCTAACGACTTCAAAGGAGGCAATAAACTTACCGTCTTCTTTTAAATCAGCTATTGGAAAGAACTTCACCGATGTAAAGTATCCCTTTGCACTGTTTTCGGCGGTTGGCACTCCTCACTGAAATATACACTTGTTACTGAGATAAGATTAAAAAAGTATGTACTTATGCAATGGATGCGATACGATAACGTTCCCACCAGTTGTGCTCACTTACATAGGACGATTTTCCTTTGGATTTTCCTTTTGGATTTTCCATTGCGAGTCTGAGAGGTTATCAAAATGACGTTGACACGGGTCTGTAAATGAGATTGACATGGATAAAGTTTTCCAATAAGTTTCCTAAAGGATTATTATGGGAATCTAACAGGTTTTTCGCATTTCAATAACCTGTAGAATTTTCCTTTATGACTCTTTAAGAATTCTATAAATTCCTGTACATTTCAATAGGAATCCATGTAAGAATCCTATAGGGTCCCCATAGGACCTAAAGGGTTCCGATAGGAATATGTAGGAATCCTATAGGAATGTATAGGTTTATTATAGGTTTCCTATGGAACCTGCTGGGTTCCTATAGGGACACCATAAGATTCCTATAGGAATGTGCTGTCGAGAGGTCCTGTCGAGTTCGCTTCACAAGCTGCGGGGCCCCACTGGAACAGGCGAAGAAGTTTCAGTAATCTACCTCCCTTCTCCTACCCTACCTTCCACTAAATTGCAGGTAGGAAGCAGAGTGGCGCAGTGGAAGAGTGCTGGGCCCTTAACCCGGAGGTCCATCGATCGAAACCATGCTCTGCTACATGCATTTTTTATTATAGAACTCCTGCTCCTCTGCAGATCCCACTCTATCTTTCTAACTACACAAGGCAAAGACACTAAAGAACTCTGCCTCCATCAATCGGGATAGGACTTAGTGTGTCCAGTAGAATGGGTGTCAGACCATTCTCATCTCTTTACTTTCAAACTCCATGATGCCAAGGAGGAGAGAAAGGCATGGCCCGTGAAGATCAAAGAGACTTCCCTCAATTTCGTGCATACAATGAAGGTTCAAATAGGTTCGAGACGGGGCTTATTGCGTTCAAACGGTGAGAGTTGCGGCACTGTTAGTGTGTCATATTGAAAGTAGTGGCCTAAAATTCTCTCACACTTTTGCCAACGTCTGTGAAGTTCGTGAAAGCAGACCGTGAAACCATAAAAAACAAACGAATTCAATGCCGCCACGGAGGAGGATGTGGCACTACAAGTGCGCCAGTGTATGCCAAGTAACAAAACTCCATCAGCGAATTGTGCCCTGGTGCGTTGTCGTGAAGGCGGATCCAATTCGATGCTAACCGCCGCTGTCTCTCAGAAAAAGAGTGAGCGATTTCCGAGAAAGGGAGCGAAATTAGACTTAGCGATTTTACTCCCTAAAGACAAGGAAATAATGTTGCTCACCTCTCTCTTTCCTGAGAATAAACACTATCTTTTTCTACTAATTTGAATAGTTCTCTCTTCCTTCCTTTTGGGCTCATAAACAAGTTATGGATTCTGCTCATAACAGTTATCGATTGTACTACCTCATTTTTAGGGAGTAAAATCGCTAACTTCAGTTTTGCTGCTTTTCTCGAAAATTGCTCACTCTTTTCTAAAAGTGCATATTTAGCTTTGACCGATTTAGAGACAATATTACAGAGGCGTCATTTATTAATCCGCAAGCGGTGTGAGCGACGCCACAGAGGTAAGGAACTACCGCAAGTTCTGCTATGGTGTCTCGTGGATTATGCATATTCTTGGCCTCTCCTTCCTGATCCCATTTTTTTTTCCTTGAGTTTCCTTGCGAACACTTTGTTCACCTCTTTTTTCCCATCACACGAAGGAGCAGAGTTGGCGCAGTGGAAGCGTGCTGGGCCCATAGCCCAGAGGTTCTCGGGTCGAAACCACACTTTGCTATTTAAGCTTTTTAGTTTTTTTTCATTTAAGTTTTTTTCTTGATCATGATCGAGGATTACTTTGTTCCTCCTGCACTTCTTCCCCCGATCTGCCTTGTCGATCCGTGATCCCTCGGACATGATTGATTGCCGACATCTTATGTCAAGGTATACAGGGTGGCCCAAAGGTTACTTCACACTTTTAAGCGAATGTTTTTGTTTAGATATTTAAACTCATGTTTTTCAATGAAAATTCTGTATACATTAAAACATCATAGATTTGAGGACATCGCTGAACCCTTAAGATGTTATTCCTAAGTAAGCAACCTTTTTTAATAATGTGTTATTTTCATCAGGGCATCCCATAAGTAATGTCCTTTTTCTGGCATAAAGGGTAAAGGGGGAATAAACGGTAGCCATTCCTCGCCCTCTTTCGAACGTCCCACGCAAAAAAATGCGATTCTTACGAGTTAGTGATCCTCGCGTGTCTTACGGAGTGAGCTTTGGTACTGCGTGTCAGTTCCGCGGTATCTTCGCGATTTTCCTTCGATATCGCAGAGAAATGCTGGATTTAGTCATGAATTTGTGATAGAAGTCCTAGGAGCAAATAATAAAAAAAATGCTGAAACCGAATAAGCTTGGGAAAATTGATTTAATGCCCAAATGGTTCATCAATGTACCATGAGGAATTAATAAATGAACAATTCAATCATGGAGTTCTTTTTTTTAAATGTCATTTACTGTTTCTCCTTTTCTTATTGAACCCGGTTAATGTCATCAAGCAGCGAAGTGTATGTGGTAAAAGTCTGGTGTTCGTTATTCGTTGGTGTGAAGAAATTCCGAGAAAAGCTCACTACTCCTGACGAAGCTGAAAGTTAACATTCCTTTCCTGGGAAGGGGAAATCTGCAGGGAGAGAGAGAGAGGGAGAGTCGACTTAATGAAGCCCCGAATTCTTGAGTAAGTGAAGAAAAGAAAACGCGAGGATTGTGTTTTTTTAATTTGTTTCAATTATTTTATTTACGGTTTCTGCATTCTCGGATGAAGAGGCGCCAATACTGCTTGAGAAAGGCTTCACTGGAAACACTACACATTTCAAAGACCTAAAATTTGGCTACTCGGTCAAATGAGCATCTTCGAAGCGGATCGTGACCGGCTGAGGAGTATCGATAAAATCGTCTGCACGGAGAAGTCACTTTGGCCCCGCCTTGCAAACGTAGGAATGGGTGGTATCATCGTCGTCCGTCCACGAGGAGGTCGCCATGACGCCGCACCCACCCCCCTCGGAGGTGGGGAATCCCTGCTCCCATCGATCCAGCGAGACGGGAGACCCGTCGATCCACGACCAGATTCCGCCTTCGCCACGGACCAGGCCGATCCAATACTCGCTGCTCTTCGGGAGGGGATGGATGTCCTCGGACTCGAAAAACCAGGAAGCATTTTTTGCTTTCTCTTCGCTATCTCCGATGATGAGGACGTCAGAATTGGGGAAGGACACGCAGTAATCCCGACTGTCGTCAAATGTCAATCTTGCGTCCGACGCGTGATAGTAGAGAAGACCAATTTGCAACCAATCACTTCCATGGTTCTCGGTCGATGTGCAGAGAACCGGCCTCGTTTCCATACAATTGCGATTTTTCCATAAGTCTGGAGCCATTATCATTCCAACACCAAGATTCTCGAAAGTATGGTGCACTTCGAATTTATAAACGTTTTGATAGTCTTCAGCCGACCCATCGAGGAAGTCAAAGTTGAAAGGATCGGCAACTAACCCTTCTCCGATAGTGACAGCACCGATCCACATGGTCCCTGTTCTCACGTGATCCTGAAGGAAAACCTGCTCATCGCGACTGTGCACACTGGCCAGGTCAGCCCCCTTCGCCAAGCAATCATCCCTCGCCTCGTTAAACCCCATCTCCACCTCGGAAAAGTAATAGCAGTAATCCCCGTGGCCCAGCCACCCCTCCTCGCACCTCGACGTCGTCACATAAGTCATCTGGAACCCGAATCCTTCCTCGTCGTCCGCGTCGGACTCGAATCGGACGAGGAGGGTGCTCCCCACTGACTCCATCATCCCCGGCACGTTTTGGCCGCAGTGGACGTGAACATCGTCCGCCTCCTCGTCCGTGATGGCCAGGTAGTCTCCGCCGAGGCAGTCCGGCGTCTCCTCCAGCTTGAAGTCGGTGAACGTCACGACGATCTTCCGACTCAACGGCATCTACGAGCGAAAGAACACACCAACATTTACGCTATCCCTTAAACGCGAAGGACGCCAAGCGCCGCATCTCGTGCGGGAACTGCTCCGCGCCATCGAATTGTGCCCCACACGCACAACTCAAATCCATGCTTCAAGTTCTTGAATCGATATTTGCCCGGCGAAATGAAACCCCGCGAGGCAAAGAGATGAGGAGCACGACTGGCGAATCATTATGCGCAGCACGATCTGAGGACATCAACTTTTTTCAGGAGGATTCTTACCCGAATTGTGTCATGTTGACACGACTGTCACCTTCTTTCTTAATGAAATTCGGAAAGAAGTTGATGGAATTAAAAACATTCTGCCCTTTACAAAACGTCCACACGCATCCACCTGATCCTAGGACCAGGCGGATTTGGAACCAAGTGGACGTTCCACCCGGTGGAAATCCATCTAGCCATTAACGCACATGTATTTCGAGCTAGGTGGATTTTCCCCCGGTTGGATAACGCTCCAACAGGTGGAATTACGCCTGAGGGACATCCGCCTCGTTCCAAATTAAATACGTTTCATAATTTAAAAGGCAACTAAACATTAATTACTACTAGTATAATAATAATGGTAGTGTATCTCAAGTAATACTTGAAACACTTCGCCACGAAAGTATTGATACACCCAGAGGCGTAGTCGATAGGAATCGCGAACTTACTCGAATCTTCCAGGTGCAAACCGCATCGGGCGGGTAATGGCTCGGGTAACCGGGCGAGGAGACGACCCCATGCCAGTCGGTGAGGATCCCGCCGCAGTCCTGGCCCAGGGCCCCGCCGAGGAACAGACCCACAATCGCCCAAAGAAACTGCGAATAAATTACAAATTAAATCACTATACATAAATATATATTTAAAAAAAAAAAAAAAGGAATATCGAAGGACCTCACCATGATGAAACCGAGTTGGCTGTTTGAGAAGTGACCGTCCATTCCGTTCCGCCGGCTTATAAAGCCAGCATCTCCAAGCACGCAGGTGCCTCCGGTCGCACGATTTTCGCGAGAAAACCGACGCGGATGAGTCAGCATTCGGGAATGATTTCTTGTTCGAATGAAAAAGTCGGCGGTTTCGATTTCGCCTCGCGCCGATGGAGTTTTAGCAAAAATTTTTTTTCTATGAAAATGACCGACGCGCCCCCCCCCCCCACCCTAAAAATTTATAGGGTTCCAAACAATGCAATTTCTAAATTCGCGAAATTAAAATCATCTGGCATGGTTCCCACCACGCTGTTTTCCCCGATTCGCAGAACGATCCAAGGGAAAAACAAATTTTTTTTTCCTGGAATTGAGATTTTGTCGAAAGACTTTTCCCGGACCTTCCCCGATTTCGAGACCGGAAAAAAAAAATCCCGACGGGAAATTCCGGAATCCCGCTCATCAGGGATGAAAACTAAACATTTTCCTCGTGAAATCAAACAGAAGAAATCGGGCTTCAGCGCATTAACGATGAACGACGTACGTATCATCAGTCGAACTTGAAACAAATTTAATTAAATGCAATTTTCCGTAGGTTTCAGCGAAGTTTCACTCGCGAATTCGCGATCCGTCAGAGAAAAAAAATAAAAATAGGAAAATGAAATGCCCCGCCAGGTGCGTTTTAATGTCTTCTCGTCGCGACGAAACGTCAGAGTCGACGAATCCGCGGCCTCAGCCTCGAGAGGAAGTTCTTCACCTCCAGGCGGAGGAACCGGATTTCCCTGAGGAAGACTTGGAAGAGCTCGGGACGCTGGCGGTGCTCTTCGACCGCCAGGAGGATGAGGAAGTCCCTGATCTGGTCGAGGAACTTCTTGCTGAAGAGGCTCTTGCTGAAGACGTTTTTGCTGAGGACGTTTTCGCCGAAGACATTTTTGCTGAAGCCGTTTTCGCTGAAGAAACTTTAGCTGAAGAGGCTTTTGCTGCAGGCTTCCAGGGGGCTGGGCCCGGCCGGAGTGGCGGCGGGGCTTTCCCTCTGGCCCCGGTGCTGCAGCAGCAGACGGCGACGACGACGGAACCAACTAGCAGGATCCCCCCCAGCACCCCAAGGACGACGGCCACGATCCCCATCGGATCCGAGTCATTCTGCAGATTCACGATTTCGTCCCCCGGTTCTGCAAGGAGAGGGACCGCATTGGCACATGCCAAAAAAAAAACACGTACCATCATCAAGTTTGCAAGTCCTTGCGAGAAACAACCGAGGAGAGTCAAGTTTCAATAATTTCGACACTAGAATTGGCGTATGACCTTATAAAAATTCTTAAAAATTGAGAAATGACGAGACGATGCGGTGTTGAAGTACAGTGGTACCTCGCATAACGAACGCAATTCGTTCCAGCGGAGCGTTCGTTATGCGAGGTGTTCGCGAGTGAAAGTGAAACATTTTTTCCTAATTTTAGACGTCTATGGGAAATCGTGTTTCGCATAACGAACACCTCGCATAACGAACGAATTGCGTTCGTTATGCGAGGTACCACTGTACTTCTACTACTTCATGCTACTCTGGGACTAAAACAGTAAAGATCCCCCCCCCCCCCCGCGATATACGAAGTCACTATAAGGAAGGAAATAAACCTGAGCAAGAATTAAAAATCAGCGTCTCTTCCCACGTGAGACAAGCCTCCACCGTCCAGCTTCCCTGCCTGGCGGTGACTCGACGCCGACGATGTGTCGATGCGGATGATGCGGTCGTCGGCATGGACGCAATGTCGAAAATATGAACAGCGCGGACGTTGTCCGGTCGACGTTGCATCGACATGTGTCGGGCGAGACACCTTGCGAGACATTCGAGAAAGAAAATGTTTCCCGATCCCGATGTGAGATGGCGAAAACCGAGGCGAGACCCCTTATTTTCAGTATTTCAGCAAATAAATGGCGATGACGAATGAGGAATTTCTATTGTTTTGCAGAGTATTTTGCGAAGTGTCTCAGCCAACGCACGAGACCCGCCAAGTAGGAAATTCCACTCTGGCACTTCAATTGCAATTTCGAACATTCCTCGTCCGGCAAATCAGCAAAGCGTTCTGAAAAACTCACGGATTCCGGGTAGATTATCGCTTCGGCACTGCGTCAGCCAATCCGGCTTGAAACCGACGAAGCACCCTTGCGCCTTGCAGCCGCACGCGCAGTGCATCTTGTTCTTCAGCCAGCTTATCCTTTCCTGCCAGCAAATTATTTTATTGGTTTCCGGGAAAGGAGGCTTCGTCAACCGGTCGCCGGAGCACCGGACGTCGACGAGATTGCTCTCCTCGTCGTAATACGAGAGGCAGTACTTGAGAGTCGTCCCGCCCCGTTCCAAGAAATCCGTGCACCAACCCCTCCCTTCCCAGCACTTGTAAATCTTCCAGGCTCTTGGAAAGACACGCGGCTGAAGGCATCCGAGCGGGACTGGGAGCATGGGATGATTGCAGACCTCCCCTCGACATCTGCAGGTGCAGGTCCTCCCTTCCCCTAAATAACATGCTTCCTTTCCGGCTTCCCAATGACTGCAGGCTCTGCTGATTGGAGTCCCGTGCGCGTCCCACGTAGTGGTGCATGCACCTGACAAACCGTCTGTTCCGACTCCGCACTTTTGGATGTAAGATCCGTTGCAAGGATTCCCTTCTGCTGTGTTGCAAACGTGGCAGGCGTGTGGAACCACTGTTACACTCTTGTTGACCACTTCAAGGCTGGATCCTAGCTGGACGATCAGGTATATAGGTATTAAAACACAGAGAAACATTTCAATAGGAAGGAACGTGAAGGAACATCAATAAGAGTCATCGAATAACTCGGATAGGCTCTCCCAATTGTTCATTGAGGTATGGGGATGGGCATCGTATTCCCCGAGTCCAGCGGAATACAAACCATTCCTGGGAGAAAAGGACAGTAACAAATAAATCCTTTCAACTAAATTGAGCTTTGTCTTGAGAACCATGGCAGTCATGCAATCATGGAAACTGACCTAGGTGGATATGAGGAAATGATGAAAAAGGACACCCTATAATAACTACACCCACAATTTTTCAGCTTCCCAATGAGAACGGTACATCCCATCCGGGTTTTATAGTCATCTTTGTGAAAGTTTGCAAGATTATTTAAAGCATCTGAGGTCGTTAAAGGTCCAAATAGAGATATGTCACTATTTTGCAGAGGAGGATCGATACTTCCTGGATCCGGAAGTTGCAGCCGACTTTTGAGAGGAAACGACCGAAGATTTAGACTTGGAGCTTGAGGCACTGGCGGACCTCTTAGATCGCGAAGAGGGGACTGACGACGCCCCGGATCTGGCCATCGGACGCGAAGAACTTCCTGCAGCGGTTTTCGCTGAAAAGAATTTGTTCGCTGGTTCCCAGGTGAGTCTGTTCGGCCGGACGGGCTTGGGGGTGTTCCTTTCGTTACCGATCTGCAATGGCAGTAGACGAGGACGGAGCCGATCAGCAGGATGAAACCCGGAACTCCCAGGGCGATGCCCACGATCGCCATGAGGTTGAAGTCTGCTTTTTGCTCTACGAGTATATCATACGGTTCTGCCAAAACAAAGGCATCCAAAATACTCATGCTTTTCCCCTTCATCCTGGATGAAGGCGAAACATTTTACATTATATTTTAAATCTGTCTTAGTGAGCGGGAAACACTCAAAATAATATTAGAATGGTTTTGTCAGAGCAATTGGGAAGCGAGCAATGGAGATGTGTGTGAATAATGGGGTTTTCCACCCTTTTCGCCTGCTAGGCCTACCGGGAAGAACTCTCTGTTTCCCTAAAAACGCACCTGAATTTTACGGTGATTAAAAGGCAAAAACATAACAAAATAGAGGAAGGAGGAAATATTCTGTGTTCTCCTCCTGAGGTGTTAAAAAAAGAGTTGCAGCAATCTCATCCTTTTCTACTCTAATATTTTCCATACCGTTCTCTTCCCTTTATAATGGTGTGTTGTGATGAAGAGGAATAATGTTAATTATTTCATAACCTACATGAAATTATCTGTCTCATGATATATTGTTAATTATTATATGACATGTTAAAGAAAATGGTTTTGAGTTTTATAACTTAATTTTTGATGTAATTACTGACCATTCCATGAGGAAACAGGAAAAAATACATAATATTATCCATAATTTATTTCTAAGTAAGAATAATGGTATGTTGTCACCAGGAGGATGGGACAACCCTGTAGCCGACTGGGGCAAACACATAAAACGAAACCCATGAAGATAATGAGAAAGTCACACCATCATGATGACTTTAAACAAATTAAGTCGAGGCTAACACTGAAAAGGTAGCCAATGGGACAACAGGGGGCCAAGTCGTATATCCAATCCGAATCTCGGATTTTTGAGGAAGGTACCCTGGCTCCTCCCAGAGGTACCGAGGATATTAGCCAGAGACTTGGATCCTGGAGTCAGTCGCTATTTGGAAGGCACCATTGTGACCTTACCATATCCCGAGCTGGCTCCAGGACAACCTACCAGCGGTAAAGGTTAGCCCTGTCCCTTGGTTGCGTGAGGTAGTGTGGCCCGAATAAGAGAGAGAGAGAACAGTAATATAAATACCCTTCAGGTTCCAGCAGAATTTTCCCCAGTCGGATCCTTCTCCCATCCAATATTAATTTTTACATTGATTACTATTATCCTATTAAAGAAACTCTGTTCTGTTTGGAGTGTCCAAGAATACTTGGATAAATTTCCTGTTGTTAAATTCTTTACCGAGTACTGTGGATAACTGTTGTTTTCTTATATTTCATTATTGTCTTTATTTTTAATAAAGTTAAGTACTCTACCTGAAAGAATCACGAGAATTTCCATTTCTCCAGAAATTCTCTCTGGCGGACCTGCCTTGACCCTCGAATCTGGAACGGGGCAGGTGACCAATTAATATTGATCACTTGTTACGTCACATGTGCTTAGGAGTGATGCCCTCCTTGAAATTACTTCGTATGGGAAATCCAGCCAGTAGAAACCCAGCCGTCGTAGAAAAAGCAGCTTTAAAGTGTTCCCTGGTATTGAAGACCCCAGATCAATGGCCCAGAGACTTAGAGCGTTTCTATACTCGACAGAGGGAAGGATTGAACCCGGAGAACAGCGCAACATAAGAATTATCTCTCAACTCAGCCACTGCTGGCTCTAGCGTTGCGATGTAAATTATAGGTAAGATTATGGCAATTATCGCAATGTTAATAAATATATATCGATATTGCTCGTGTCGGGAATACGCGCGCGTATCGCGACAGGATTCTTCCGATACGAACACATGGCTGACTGCAGAGACGACGCTGCACGATGCAGAAAATTACAAACGAAAAACTTTTTTCGCCCCACGGTGCCCCCTATAATCATCAGGCCTGCGTCTATGAGTTCGAGAAAGGAAAGACTGAACGGAGAATGCTTCATGACTGCGTGTCAGTTTCACGGTCGTGTCAAGGACGAAATACCACCAATTCTCCAGTCCGGGCGTATGAACACAATATTGATGTATCATTCCGATCGACAGTCTGAGGGTTTTCTTCTCACAATTCCATTTCTGATCTAATTAATCGGAGATACTAAAATACTGCTTGCTGAATGAATTGAGTCAGACGTCGGCGAGAAACCCTTCAACGAAAAGTTCAGCTTCTTATGCGAAAAAAGCACGTAAGGACACCTTCAAACGCCAAAAAACGGATGCTCATCGATCACCTCTGAGGGAAGTGGCAATTACCACACCTACAAAAGTCGACATTCAATTCGTCTCTTCAAAGCGGAGTGTTTTGCGTTGGACAGTGTGGTGTCAACGTTCGCTTTAACCAAAACCTCGATAAACGCATAAGACCTACAGAACGACCTCGGGCATTAACCTACACATTTTACGAGGCAAGTTCAGTTGCGCAGTCAGATGTCATGCGCTACCTTACAACACTATTCTGTAACGGCCTTGTGTTATGTCATTTAGAGCCTCACCCCCCAGGTGACCAAATCAGCTCCTGCAAATAATTGGTCACCTGGCAGCCAATTGGCCATTAGCCAATGTTAGGGCCCGTCAATGATCGGGGAAGTCGGTTTACAGCACGACGATAGGGCAACGGAAGCGACTCACCAATTCGAATCGGATTTTCAGGTTTGCAGTGCGTCGACCAATCCAGCTTGAATCCGACGAAACACCTTTGTGCTTTGCAGCCACAGGCGCAGTGAAGCTTCTTCTGCAGCAGATCGGGACGTTCCTGCCAGCACTTTATCTGCAGCGTTTCCGGATAAGAAATCTCCTTCCCCTCGCCGACCATGCACCGACCAGTGACAAACGAGTTATTTTTATTGTAATACGAAATGCAGTATTTGAGGGGACCTCTCTTTTCGTACGGATCCGTGCAATACTTCTTCGTATCCCAGCACTGGTAAATCATCGCAGCTCTTGGGAAGGCACGCGGCTGAAGGCATCCGAGCGGGACTGGGCGCATGGGATGATTGCAGACCACCCCTCGACATCTGCAAGTGCAGGTCCTCCCTTCACCTCCATAACATGCTTCCTCCCCGACTTCCCAATGACTGCAGCCTCCGCTGATGGGAGTCCCGTGCGCGTCCCACGTGGCGGTGCATGCACCTGACAATCTCTCTGTTCCGACTTCACACTTTTGGATGTAAGATCCGTTGCAAGGATACCCTTCTGCTGCGTTGCAAACGTGGCAGGCGAGTGGAACTGCAGCTAAACTTCTGTTGGACGCTTCGAGGCATGATCCATGAGTGACGATCAGGCAAAGAGGTAATAAAACCCAGAGAAACATGTCAATAGGAAGGAACGTGAAGGAACATCAATAAGAGTAATAGAATAACTCGGATAGGCTCTCCCGATTGTTTCATGAGGTATGGGGATGGATTCCCTGAGTCCAGAGCAAGATAACATTTCTGATATATAATTTAACAAGTTGCCGAACGGTCAAGAGCGTCTGGAGGTGGGTATCGAGGTTGATCAAAGAATAACGGGGATTTCTATTTGAGAAGCGTTTGGACGTGTCGGGTATGTACTCACTCGAGAGGTGAACGAACCTCATCCTGCCATTTCAGATCAATCGATAATGGAGTGGGTTTTTCTAATCCGATTGCTGCTGCAGATGGACTTAGGCCTGGTTATGTGAATCCCTAGTTGGCAGTCCCTACCTTGGCTGGCTAAAGGGGGGGGGGGGTGTTAGACACATTGATGATCGAAACGAAATGATTGCAATATTTGTGACAAAGCACTGGGTGGATACGCAACCAAAAATTGCTTTAAGAGGTTCTTCGTCTGATGTGGATGATAACGGAACGTTCGACGTGCCCGCCAGAACTTTGAAATGATTTACACAAGTCTAGGTCGTGGGTGGTCGGGGAAGAGGTCTTGTTATCACTTTGAGGAATCCTTTAAAGCAGGCCCGTCTACTAAGCAGACTTACGGCGTTGAAGACGTGCCCCTTTGAGGTGGGCAATTGAGCTGGCAATTAAGCGGGCAATTATGGACTTGGTTTGAGCGACGAGGTAAATTCACCACTCGAAAAAATTATCCTAAATCAGTGCTTAGATCTCAAGGAGTATTTGCGAACAGCTGTAAATGCAAGGCAGTCGAAGATTGGACGACTTCCACCTGAGAATACCAGCATTTTCACCAGTTGAACGTTTCTCTTCAGGGGAAGTTCTTCAAGGAATTCTGCAGCAGGTTTTAAGTAGTCAAGGACATTCTCGCCTCTCCTGCTAGGATACGCAATTTAATATCATTTTTATTTGCATTAAAATTGTTATTTAACTAGTCTTATTGAGGAAAGTCGTTGATAACCAATCCATTTGAATCGTGTTCAGGAGTTCATCGGAATGTTTTCATCTGATCAATAAAAATTGACTCTGGATATGGAAGGGTACATTGTTTATAGCATCCGAACTTAACATAATTTATTATATATTTCCATTATTAAATAAATAAAACTTTTTGAATGCACTTGCATCCTCAGCCTCTTCTGTCTTTTGCCGTCTGAGCTTCCAAACGGTATCATATAAATATTTTTGGGTTTGAATTGCACTGAGTCTGGGGAGTCTCTGCAGATTCCAGTTGATCCGATGCAAGAGATCCTGGATGGGCTGATGTCAAAGTCCCTGAATGCCCTAAACAAAGTCCTCATGGCCGGTTGGAGGTCGTGGCCGAAGACGCTGAAGCAGCCGCGTACCTTGGGGATAGGGATTTGGGATGGGGTAAAAAATCAGACCGTAAATAAGGCTTTGGTGAGATATTCTTTGCTTGTACGCATCGGTACCAAGAGAATGTATGCATCCGATAGGATGACGGAGACTGATGAGGGGAGGATGAAGAGGGAGGTGGAAGGTAGGGGAATGGAAATCTCATATGAGACACAATCGCTCGCTCTTCCATATCGCAAGTCTTGTTTTTCGTCGTTATCGCTCTCGAACGACTTGGTTCTTATTTCTGGGTGAGATAGAGAACTGGACTTATCGCCGAAAATATGCGTTTAACCTCTCGAATTGATCCTGAATACGGACGATGGTATCAGAGTCTATGAAGTGAAATGGAAGCGTCAGCTCCTAAAAGATTACCAGCTACAGTACTGGAAAAAAAAGGAAAAAAAAGTTTTTTCTGATCATGAAAATGCGCGGGTGTCGTCAGCCTTTTTGGTCTTTGCGATGAGAGCCTCCAACGGCATCGTATAGATTTCTGGGTTGGAATTGCACTGGACCTGGGGGAGTTGCTGCAGACTCGAGTTGATCTGATGCAAGAGATCCAGGATGGGCTTGCTGATGTCGAAGTCCCTGAATGCCCGGTACACAGTCCTCATGGCCGGGTGGATGTTTCTATCGAAGACCCTGCCGGCCCCGTGCAGCAGACGCGCGCCATCCCTCTCCGCCGCCCAGCAAAAGTTCTCTGGATAGTCGCAGTGGGTCCTGCGGTAGTTCCACTCGCACGGGATGTCCTGGGCCAGCTCCGGGTGGACGCCGAGGTGGGCGTTCAGGATGTCCTGGTCGCCCAGTACGATGTGTCGCCTGTATCGTCGGTATGCGGTCGATAGGTCGGATCGGAATGTGGAAGCTCTGATGCGAGTGAAGTTCAACAGGAGCACGCCTGAATTCAGGCCGTAGTGCTTATACACGGGATGCGCGGCCCAAGTGTACCAAGCGTCTTGGCTGCCTGGTTCGTGTTGCGGGACCACTCCGATGTACCGCGGTTCTGGCATGCGGTACAGGTACTGCCATAGTTCCTCCACGGGGCCTAGGAAAACGGTGTCCACGTCGACGAAGATTGCGGAATCGAAGTCCCAAAAAACGGAATCCAGGAATAGCTTCGCAGTGGCACAGGGCTTGAACAGGTGCGCCCATTCGATATCCGGATCGTCCGGAAACTGGACCGACCGGAACTCCAGAGTGATCCAGGACGGCAGGATCCGGCGCATCTCCTCCGCAACGGCGCACATCCCACCCGCATCCGCCGCAACCGCCAGATGAACCGGCGCATCCGCGAACAACCGCAACGACTTCACCATCGTGAGCAGCTTCTGGGCCGCTTCTCCCCCGCACAGAACCACCGCCAGCACCACCTCGGTCCCAACCGGGCACTTCGACCGATTCACGAACGTCTCCGAGCACCCGTCCTCCCCCCCACGATCCTCCCCCCATCCACTCAGCACGAGGAAAAGAAGCACGGCCGCCGCGATGAGGAATGAACACGCCCGCAGCCATTTCCTCCTCATGCTTCCACCGGGAAGACTGGAATCGCATTATCTCTCCTCGCCGTAATCTTCCTGCCGGAGAGATAACTCGAAATGCTTTCACTCGCCGCGATGAGGAATGAACACGCCCGCAGCCATTTCCTCCTCATGCTTCCACCGGGAAGACTGGAATCGCATTATCTCTCCTCGCCGTAATCTTCCTGTCGGAGAGATAACTCGAAATGCTTTCACCTTTTTGGGCGCTTCCGTGTCATTCAGGCTGCCTGGTGGGAATATTGCCTTTCTTCAAACAGCTCTTGATTCCGTCTTTTCCTCTCTGAGAGCATCAACAGGAACGAAATCCGATTTTTTTCTTCCTCTCGCAAAAAGAGTCCAGAAAGTGAATTTCTATCTTCCCCGGATTTTGGAAATCATTGAATCTTCCCCTTTGAATGTGTCAACTTTTTCAGTCTTCTTTTTTCTTGGGGGGGGGGGAGGAAAGGAACCAACCAAAAGAAAAATATTGCCGCACATGTATCAGTGTCTGGGGTCTTCTGGTTTTTATAGCAGGGGACATTTTTGTACCGAGATCACGAGATGAGCGGAGAAAGAAATGAATGCTTAGCGGGCATTGTTCGATGAGGTCGGACATCGAGTCAACCGATCCTGACATCACTGCATGAAAAAAATGGCTTCCGGCTTCCCCGGAGGCATTCTCTCCTCGGACACAGAGGGAAATGTCCCTTTTTCCCTTCGAATTCCTGGTCGAAAGGGAAATCGACGATCGCGACTTCAAAAAGAGGGCATTTCGGCACCGTTCGTCGGGAGGATTCATAGGGAGTCACCCGAGAGGAGAAAATATTTCAATTTACATTCATGCTGATGACTTCGGTTCGTGTCGGTCGATGAAGTCGTTTGGTTCGTTGCGTTTACTGATCGAAACTGTATGTTGTTGATGTCAATGACATGATCCATAATGGGCTGGGGTAAAAAAAAAAAAAGATCCTCAACATTAATACTTGCGTGATGAGATATATTTCCCTAGTACACATCCGTGCATTTGCACTCACACCATAAGTACAACATCCGATAGGATAGAGGAAACTGATATGGGGAGGTGGAGGGGGGGAGGAGGGAAAGGGAGGAGTGGTTTTGAACCCTTATAGATTATGAGACGCAAACGCTTTTTCTTCCCTATCGCAAGCCTTGTTTTTCTTCCATATCTCTCTCCAACGAAATTTTTTAAATTATTATTTCTGGGTGAGAAGGGAACTGGAATTTGTTTCCCTAGATTTATGCGTTGAACCTCTCGCATAGATACGGGATGGGGTCGATGGTATGAAAGTCCCTGAAGTTATGTGGGAGCGTCGGTTCGCGAAAGAGTACCAACTCCAGTACTGGTCTGGAAAATGCATAACAAAAAAGTTCTCCTTGGGAAGGTGCTGCAGACTTAAGTCGATTCGATCCAAGAGATCCTGGATGGGTTCCTTCATGTCGAAGTCGCTAAATGCTCTATACACAGCCAAAGAAGGATGGGGAAGAAAATCAAGAAAAAACAGCATGGTGTATATTAATATTTCTGGGTTTGAATTGCACTGGCTCTGTGGAGTCGCTGCAGATCAGTTTTTATCCGATTTAAGAGATCCCGGATGGGCTCATATGGAATTACCTGAATGTCCTATACGCAGTCCTCATGGCCGGTTGGAGGTCTTGGCCGAAGACAGTGCCGCCCCCCTGCAGCAGCCGCGCACTTTGGGGATGGGGATGTGAGATGGGGTAAAAAAATCACATCCTGACCGTAAATAAGGGAGTTTTGAGATATACTCATGATATGCATATGAGACACGATCGCTCGTTCTTCCGTATCGCATTTCTTGTGTTTCGTCGTTATCGCTCTTGAATGACTTGCCATTTCTTTCTGGGTTAGATAGGGAACTGGACTTAGTTTCCCTGGAAATATGCGTTGAACCTCTCCCATAGATCCGGGATGGGGTCGATGGTATCAAAGTCCCTCAAGTTACGCGGAAGCGTCAGTTCGCGAAAGAGTACCAACTCCTGTACTGGACAGGAATATGCGTAACAAAAAAGTTTTTCTCATCATGAAAATGCTCGGGCGTCGTCAGCCTTTTTGGTCTTAGCGATGAGAGCCTCCAACGGCATCGTATAGATTTCTGGGTTCGAATTGCACTCGACCTTGGGGAGTTGCTGCAGACTCGAGTCGATCCGATGCAAGAGATCCTGGATGGATTCGTTCATGTCGAAGTCCTTGAATGCTCTATACACAGTCTTCATGGCCGGGTGGCGGTCGTTTTCGAAGACGCTGCCAGCCCCGTGCAGTAGACGCGCGCCGTCCTTCACCGCCGCCCAGCAGAAATTCTCCGGATGTTCGCAGTGGGTCCTGCGGTAGTTCCACTCGCACGGGACGTCTTGGGCAAGCTCCGGGTGGACGCCGAGATGGGCGTTCAGGAGGTCCTGCTCGGCCAGTACGATTTCTTGCTTGTATTGTCGGTATGCGGTCGATAGGTCGGACCGGAATGTGGACGCTCTGATGCGGGTCAAGTTCATCAAGAGGACCCCCGCGTTCAGTCCCCAATGCTTGTAGGTTGGAAAGGGGACGTAGGTGTACCACGCCCCTTGGCTGTCGGGTTCGTGTTGCGGGACGACGCCGATGTACCGCGGCTCTTGCATGGACCGCAAATACTCCCACAATTCCTCGACCGCGCCTAAGAACAAGACGTCCAGGTCGACCGAGATCATAGCGTCGAGATCCCAGAACACGGAATCGAGGAATATTTTCTCTGTTGCGCACAACTTGAATAAGCTGACCCAGTCAATATCCGGATCGTCCGGGAACTGGACCGATCGAAACTCTAGAGTGATGCGCGGCGGTAGTATCTGGCGCAGCTCCTCCGCAACGGCGCACTTCCCGGCCGCATCCGCCGCAACCGCGAGGTGAACCGGCGCGTCCGTGAACATCCGCAGCGACTTCACCACGGTCAGCATCCGCTCGACCTGATTTGTCCCGCAGATGACCAGCCCCACCACCACCTCCGTCGCAACCGGCCTCGTCGTCCGGTTCACGAACGCCTCATCGCAGTCCACGATCGTCACTCGGCCCGTCACAACAGTCTCACCCCCCGGCACCAGCCGCAGCCTCCTGGAATCCCTGCTGTACTCACGAATCACCACCACCCCCGCCCCCACCACCAGCAAGAACCCCGCTGTCAGCATCCGCCGCGTCCCCACTCGCCGAATCATTTCAATCGCTCCGTTCACCTCCGAATCGAGTCTGATTCATTTCCCCTCAGTCGAACTATAAATCTTATCGCGTCCGATAGCTTAAGAAAACATAGTTTTTTCGTGTTGGAGTGACTTGTTACGTGTATTTCACAAAGCATGCGGCATGAGATGAGGAGTTTGTGATCATGCCATGTGACGAACTGTGTTCATGATATGGAGACGACTTTGAAATGAAACTTGAACTGCATGGCAGTTACATGGAAACGACACGGCAGTGGCATGGAAATGTTACTTCCATGTCCTTTTCATGCCCTTTTGACAAATGACGTGGAAATAGACGATTAAGCCCAATATTTCATGTCGTCTCGTGTCCTCATGCAAAACACGAAGAGGACATGCTTTTTTTCCGCGCGATCCCACGCGATACTTACTCAGTCTCTGGTCCCATTGTCGGTTGCTATTTCAAAGAATTTCGTCCGCCTTTTTCTCTTTCGTAAGATCGGCAGATGGTATAAAAAAGGTTTATTTAAAGGATGCAATGGACCTGTGATGCGGTAAGTGATGCAATCGACGCCATCCGAGAGGTACGCCAAAGGTTGTTTGAATTTCTCCATGCTGGTTTGCATAACCGTTATGAAATAACGTAACATGTAACGTTGAGAATAACGTAGGGGACGGCAGGGTCGAAATGGGTCTCGCCTGCCTCCACCGCAGAAAAATCCTGTTTGGGTAAACAATGTCAACCATTGTTGACCTTGGATAACTAATGTTAACCTCGGTGGCGAAATCTAGCGTCGTCGCTTGCAAAGTTAGCAAAAAATTGCAATTTTTCATAATTTCTGCATGATTGCAAATGAAAAAGGAATGAAATTCATGAGATCGTGGTAGAGCGGCATCCTTGGTCGAACGGCCACATTTGCGGCGAGGTCAGAAAGGACGATCACAAAGTTGGGTCAACAAATAAGGTCAATAAGTAGGGTCAACAAGTAAGGTCAATAAGCAAGGTCAGAAAGAAAAGGACATGACGTAGAATCAAAAGGAGAGGCCAGAAAGGTCAAGAGGGAGAGGCAGGAAGGAAGGTCATTAAAAGACAATCGATCCGAATAGCCTTGTGCCTCACTCAAGAAAGTCGACTCGAGTAAACATCGGTCTGAACGAGACATATGTAACCCCCCATTCGGCACAACAACGTTGTGTCAACGTTGAAAAAAGGTTGATGGCAATGTTGCCTCAATGTTGAGAAAAGGTTGACTTTTCAACGTAACACGTTGCCATGATGTTACCACAATGTTAAAATGAAACACAGCTCAACGTTGAAAAGTCGATGCTGTGCGACGTTGTGTTGCCTCAATGTTGAGAAAAGGTTGACTTTTCAACGTAACACGTTGCCATGATGTTACCACAATGTTAAAATGAAACACAGCTCAACGTTGAAAAGTTGATGCTGTGCGACGTTGTGTCAACGTTGAATTTTCAACGTAAGGGCATTATAGAACCTCCTCCCTATTCCAGGGTTTGAATGAGCTTTGATTGTCGGATGAAATTGAACATGACTCGATAACTCCATAGATACTTCCCAATAGGTATGATACCAGCAGTACCCTTCCGAGTACAGTCATCCCACGTAAAGGACCCTCAGAGTTTTATTTCCTCTACTGAATGAGAATTCACATTGAGTTCTTGCATGACTCAAGTACCTCTCGGTCCAGTAGAGGAAAACAACCTCGCGGGCATGGTTTGTATACTCTATCCATCAGAACGGCCGCGTGCCATGTGGAGATTTAGGAAAATTGAGCGCTTTGGGTCTCCTTCTGCCTGATTACCTCCGTAAACATATCTATCTAGGAATTCCTATACCTACCCGACTATTTAAAGTATTTTATTTTTGTCTTGGGGTATTGAGCTAGTGTGGAAAGATGAAACTTGGTACATAACTACCTATTGGGAAGTATCTATGGAGTTATCGAGTCATGTTCAATTTCATCCGACAATCAAAGCTCATTCAAACCCAGGAATAGGGAGGAGGTTCTATAATGCCCTTACGTTTAGTGTGGAAAGATGAAACTTGGTACATAACTACCTATTGGGATGCTGCAGAAAAATTCAGACTTTGGAAGCAAATGCCTTGGGGGCACAAATTTCAAAAGGAGATGTTTTCAGATCATTTTTTTGCATCAATTTACCTAATGAACATGGAAAGCTGGAAATTTGCATTGCTACATTTCGGAAAAAAAAATGTCTTTAAAACCCATCAGGGTACTTTAATTCAGTCCCATTTTCCTGAATTTTTTTTTGATGCAACGAAGCAAAGACATAAAAATCAATACTTTCGTCCCCATATGTCACGTATTTCAAAGGGGACGTACTTTAAATACGGGTTTGCCATTTCGCAAAGAATAAATGAATTAATCACTACCTAAGGTAATGGAACGCCGAATGCGCGACCATAGCTAGTAACTGATATTGTTGGATTTTGTCACCAATAGTTTCCACAATGTAGTCGATCTTTCTCCGCATGAATCAGTGAGGGAGATACTTGAATTCTTGAACGGATCAGAATTTAGAGGTTACCTAGACCAGGGATTCTCCATAGAAATCTGGCTCGAAAGATGGAGGGAGGATGGTTTCCAATTTCTAAGCTGACTTCATGGGAATTGATGTCAATGGTCATCATCGTCTATCTCATGAAAAAGGATTTCCATGGAGCGGATGTCGGATTCCTGAATATAAGATAGCTGCAGTTAGGATGAAAATATATATTGTAATGCTGATTTTCCTCCAGTTTCTCCACCAGACTATCCCGGACACCGTTAGAGTATGGGAAAAGAATGGAACGGAAAAGAACTATTTTTCCGTCCGATTATCGCATCCTGCGTTTCTCAGAGCCCCTTAATTAACCTGCCCATGGGGCGATCACGTTGTTTCGTTCCTCTCTGAAACTATCAATACCTGCTTTTCAAACCTTGGTATGAATTAATCTTTGGTGGCGAAAACCGGGTGTTCCTAGGTATAGGTCACACCGAAATGCAACACGCCGTAATCGCAGATGTTGCAACCTCACTCGAATGACACCGCTTCGAGTCCAACAGATGCGCTCCAAGACTCGAACGCGTAATTACTCATTTTCACGCCGTAATATTTACAGCCAGCAGCAGCAGCCATTGTGATTAATGTATGCAGGATCTATACGCATGTTTCTATGACCATCCGTTGTCTTCACAATTTTGATTAGAGTTCAATGTTAAATAGTTATTGGCTTAGCAAAATCGGATGGTTGGTGACCCTAAATATTGACCAGCCTGTGGTATTTGACCTACCGAGTGTGAAATGTGATATTTTCCGGTTTTGGATCTGGGGAACTCTGTATTCAAAAGTGAATAAAATAGGAGGAGAATAATTCGGAGTTTCGGGAGTTAATTTGGAAAATTTTAAGTGACATTTCATGGAATGTGCAATGTAGTCTACCGTATGCTGCAACAATATTTGTGCAGTATCATGTTTTCTCAGTCGGTAACTAGCAGAATATTCTGGGGCCATTCATAAATGATGGTAATTATATTAATTAAACTCTGAGATCTGTCTTCTAGAAGACAATGGAATGTATTTTCCATTGAAAGAGAAGCTTTGAAGTCCACTGCTGGGAAGCTGCATGCTGATTCTTTCCTAACCACTATCGTACATGCATAAACCAGACGAATGTATTGTTCGACTGGCACGTGAACATGTAAATTTGAAATGAAAAACCGAATAGTTCTAAGGAAACAGTTAAATGTTGGAAAAATGGTATTCAAGGTACTGATTTGACTGCAATTTTTATTCAAATTTTCATACCCTCAGGGAATATTTTTTGCAAGGCCATATTTTCATAAATACATTAATTTAAAAAATGTGTTTGGCATAATGACTTCAAGGTAAACAAGTATTGTGAAAAGCATCCCATCAGCAACAATTTTTGAGCAGAACATTTTTGCTACATCGAAAGCTGGAAAAATGCAAATCTAACATCTATTATTTTAACCGTATTATGTAACATAATACGGTTTTCAGGGTTCCGATTCAGGAAAAAAAAATAGCGAGCAGATTCATCGCCTCAAGGAACTTCTTTTCATTGGGAATTATTTATATAAATTTTTTCCTTCAATGAAACGGAATTACATAGAATGTTGAAACTTTGTATAGATGTACCTGCGGAGATATATGATATCTAATATATATAGACGATGGTGACTGATTGACTGACTGACTGACGCTAACCATGTTCTAGAAGGGTTAGAAATCTGAAACTTGGTACACATGTACCTTTTGGGATGCAGAATTCAGAAAAAATCCGACTTCGGAGGTACATAGCACTGGGGGTACAAATTTTGGGAGAAAACGTTTTCCTTAAATATATTTCGTGATAGATGAGGTTAGCATTCCGAGAATGAATTTGATGTGCTGGGTTCGGTGGTGTAGTAGTTGCACCTCTCACCGGCAATCGGTAAGTCCGGGTTCAATTCCCAGCCAATCCTTGGCTTTCTTATTGCCTTTTTTTTCCTTCTATGTCCCGTTACTCATTCCCCCTCCATAACATTATTTTTGCTTGAGTAAAACGGAGAGACATGGAAAGCTGAAACCTGGCATGGAGGTGCATACCGAGACGATGAGCTCAGGAATAATGCAACATTTTAGATCCATGCCCTGGGAGCATATTTTTGTGAGCCGACGTTTTCAAGTATTTTTTTTTTGCCCTGGCGTATTGAGCTGGTGTGGAAAGATGAAGCTTGGTATAGAACTACCTTTTGGGATGCTGCAGAAAACTTCAGACTTTGAAAATTAATGTCCTGGGGGCACAAATTTCAAAGGAGGTTGTTTTCAACTAACTTTCAGTTAGTTCAGTTAAACAAATCAGTTAAACTGATGGACTTCGTGACCGTGACCGAGTCTCGACCACACGAGTAAGAGTAACGATCATCACACTAAAGAAGCCTCTGTATGAAGGATAAACTCTACGGCGACATCCTTAGAAAATGAAGAATCTCTGCTTGCTTCATGTTACATCAAGCCCGCAATGACTTCACACAACCAGAAGTAATTTAAAACCATGATTCCAATTACTTATAAAGCTAGGAGTTTCTTGTGCAATAAAATCGTAAAGGATGCGTAAAATGTTTTTACATTTTTTGGAGCCCAGAGCACTGGGAGACCAGAGCAGACACGGGGCACTCAACGCCATGAGTGTAATTTCTTCTTAATGGGATTGAAAGGCCATCTCTTGTGATAGATATGTTCTCAAATCAAAGTCACACAAAGCTGTCACGACTGACTCATTAGGCAGAACTAAAATAATGGGAGCTCTATCATCGACTGTTCCCCGACCACATACTTGTGGAGGACCTGTCCCGTATGTGACGTGTCTGGTGACAGCAACTTGCGATAAATGCGCAGATTCCATATTACATACCTCAAGATCTGCCGGTTGACACGGTGGAGATCTCTGGCGCACATGAACGAACAACGAAACGAAGACCATGATCTGGCAAATTACAAGAGAGCATAAGCGAAAGAGCAGCTGCCAGTTGTCTCAGATGATGATCATTGTGCTGAATAAGCCAGAAGAGTACCTGATTAGAACGGAGGGAATCGAAGTATCCCATATAGAAACTTTGCCGCAATGGTCCCGTGAAATCCAGAAAGGAGGTCGATATGCTGAACTTTCGACAGTAGGCGCAAAGGATGTGAATGATGGTGGAGCATAATTGAACCCTTGTAAAGATAGTATCGCCTACAGCAATGCATCAGCATCAAGAACACTTACTTCACGAATGCCAACAACTCTCAACGAAAAGGAATCAAGGTAGCAGAAGGAAATGCACGGCGTGAATCCTTTCAATACTGAACACTACCCAGAGATGGTGCCGGAGTCGCTTGACCTTGGCTTCTGTTAAGTCGTCCAGCAAATACTCAAGTCGCTGGTAAGCTACTAGCTAATGTTGTAGATGTTACCTGTGCACGGTTAACCCTAAACTGGAATAAGCAATGAAATATAGCCTGAATAAATCTCTCTTGAACGTCCAAGCCGCATAAATGCATCTGCATTGCCTAGGCTAGGCAAGCGTCTTACAGCCTGAGCTGGTGAAGGATCAACAAAGAAGGACATTTCACCCAGGACCACCAACGAATGTCTTTCATCAATCGATTTCGTGACTTGTACAGCGCCTTCTTTTGCTATTTCCATTTTACATTGACCTTAACTGTCTATTCGCAAAGGTTATCCATGTTTCAAGTTTATTTCACCGTATTGAATCATTATCTATTCATGAACTTATTCGTTCACCCCCTATCATTTACCAGCTCTCAAACTACATTAAAGGAATCCCAATCGAACTTGACTCTAGAGTGCAATAATATTCACGATTGAACACGTAACATCAATTACTTGGTCACTCGAATCAGACTAGCCTGCCTCCCAAACCCTAGTGTCATCCCACAATCTATCTCGGGAAAAAAGAAAGTCTTATTGCCTGCCCAGCGTAAGATTACGGTAATTATCGCAAGGTTAATAAATATTATCGATATTTCTCGTGTCGGGAATGCGCAGGCGTATCGCGACAGGATTCTTCCGATACGAACACATGGCTGACTGCAGAGACGACGAAGCACGATGCAGAAAATTACAAACGAAAAACTTTCGTCGCCCCACGGAGCCCCCTATCATCATCAGGCCTGGGTCTATGAGTTCGAGAAAGGAAAGACTGAACGGAGAATGCTTCATGACTGCGTGTCATCCCCAAGCACTCGGGCATATGGATCTCCCAACGGAGAAAGCAGGCGACATCCTGTGACTCTCGCAGCAGCAAATGTGAGGTTTCTATAACTGAGAGCGAACGAATCGGACGGGTGTCGAAATACACAGATGAGGTGACCCCTACATTTTCCCCCTGAGATCCGTTCACCCCAGCCTTAATATGCAGGTGTTCCAGAAGTCGCGCACCATTTTCTTTAGCAATTTGGAATATACTTTTTCTTTTGTTTCAGATCGATTAATCATGGCATTAACTATGAAGATCGGGTGGAGATCATGGCTTACTCAGAGCACATTCGTGATGTCAAGCATCTCAAACAACATGACGGCCAATCACTCCAGAAGAGTTAGATGTTCAAACTTCACGGAAAAACACGGTTGAACTCCGCATTATTCAAGACGGACGGCATATCGCACCTAAACCGCGATATAATGTGATTAAGCATTGGCTAAAACCATTTTGTCGTATCGTCTATGGTGCACGACTTCTGGAACACCCTGTACGGTAGATTGAACTGTCATGATAGACTCACAATTTCACGGCCATGTCAAGGACGAAATACCACCAATTCTCCTGTCCGGGCATCTGAACACAATATTGATTCATCATTCCGATCGACAGTCTGCGGGTTTTCTTCTCACAATTCCATTTCTGATCTAAGTAATCGGAGATACTAAAATTCTGCTTGCTGAATGAATTGAGTCAGACGTCGGTGGGAAACCCTTCAACGAAAGATTCAGCTTCTAATGCGAAAAAAGCACGTAAGTTCATCGGAATGTTTTCGTCTTATCAATAAAAAAATGACTCGATATGGAAGGGAACATTGTTTGTACCATTCCAACTTTACATAATTTATTATATATTTCCATTATTTAATAAATAAAACTTTTTGAATGCACTTGCGTCCTCAGCCTCTTCTGTCTCTTGCCGTCTGAGGTTCCAACGGTATCGTATATATTTCTGGGTTTGAACTGCGCTGAGTCTGGGGAGTTCCTGCAGATTCTAGTTGATTCGATGCAAGATATCCTGGATGGGCGGATGTCAATGTCCCTGAATGCCCGATACGCAGTCCTCATGGCCGGTTGGAGGTCGTTCTTGAAGACGGTGCCGACCTGTGCATTAGCCGCGTGCCTTGGGGAGGGGGATGAGGATGGGGTAAAAAATCAGACCGTAAATAAGGGTTTGGGGAAATATACTTCTCTGGTACGCATCGGATCACGCGCACACCAAAATAATGTCTGCATCCGATAGGATGACAGAGACTGATGAGGGGAGGGGGAAGAGGGAGTTGGAAGGTGGGGGAATGGGATTCTCATATGAGACACAATCGCTCCCTCTTCCATATCGTAAGTCTTGTTTTTCGTCGTTATCGCTCTCGAACGACTTGGTTCTTATTTCTGGGTGAGATAGAGGACTGGACTTCATGTCGCTGGAAATATGCGTTGAACCTCTGCAATTGATCCTAGATGGCGTCGATGGTATCACAGTCTCTGAAGTGATATGGAAGCGTCAGCTCGTGAAAGATTACAGGCTCCAGTAATGGAAAATAAAAACCGGAAATAAAGTTTTCCTGATCATGAAAATGCGCGGGTGTCGTCAGGCTTTTTGGTCTTTGCGATGAGAGCCTCCAAAGGCATCGTATAGATTTCTGGGTTCGAATTGCACTGGACCTTGGGGAGTTGCTGCAGACTCGAGTTGATCTGATGCAAGAGATTCCGGATGGGCTCGCTGATGTCGAAGTCCCTGAATGCCCGATACACCGTCCTCATGGCCGGGTGGATGTTTCTATCGAAGACCCTGCCAGCCCCGTGCAGCAGACGCGCGCCATCCCTCTCCGCCGCCCAGCAAAAGTTCTCTGGATAGTCGCAGTGGGTCCTGCGGTAGTTCCACTCGCACGGGACGTCTTGGGCAAGCTCCGGGTGGTCGCCGAGGTGGGCGTTCAGGATGTCCTGGTCGCCCAGTACGATGTGTCGCCTATATCGTCGGTATGCGGTCGATAGGTCGGATCGGAATGTGGATGCTCTGATGCGAGTGAAGTTCAACAGGAGGACCCCCGAATTCAGGCCGTAGTGCTTGTACACGGGATGCGCGGCCCAAGTGTACCAAGCGTCTTGGCTCCCTGGTTCGTGTTGCGGGACCACTCCGATGTACCGCGGTTCTGGCATGCGGTACAGGTACTGCCATAGTTCCTCCACGGGACCGAGGAATACGGTGTCCACGTCGACGAAGATTGCGGAATCGAAGTCCCAAAAAACGGAATCCAGGAATAGCTTCGCAGTGGCACAGGATTTGAACAGGTGCGGCCAGTCGATATCCGGATCGTCCGGAAACAGGACCGACCGGAACTCCAGAGTGATACAGAACGGCAGGATCCGGCGCATCTCCTCCGCAACGGCGCACATCCCACCCGCATCCGCCGCAACCGCCAGATGAACCGGCGAATCCGCGAACAACCGCAACGACTTCACCATCGTAAGCAGCTTCTGGGCCGCTTCCCCCCCGCACAGAACCACCGCCAGCACCACCTCGGTCCCAACCGGGCACTTCGACCGATTCACGAACGTCTCCGAGCAACCGTCCTCCCCCCCACGATCCTCCCCCCATCCACTCAGCACGAGGAAAAGAAGCACGGTCGCCGCGATGAGGAATGAACACGCCCGCAGCCATTTCCTCCTCATGCTTCCACCGGGAAGACTGGAATCGCATTATCTCTCCTCGCCGTAATCTTCCTGTCGGAGAGATAACTCGAAATGCTTTCACTCAAACAGCTCTTGATTCCGTCTTTTCCTCTCCGAAAGCATCAACAGGAACGAAATCCTATGTTTTTCTTCCTCTCGCAGAAAGACTCCAGAAATTGAATTTCTATCTTCCCCGGATTTTGGAAACTTCCGAATCACGCCCTTTGAATATGTCAACTTTTTCAGTCTTCTTTTTTCTTTGGGGGGGGGGGAGTAGGAAAGGGACGAACCAAAAGAAAAATATTGACCGGACATGTATCAGTGTCTGGGGTCTTCTGGTTTTCATAGCAAGGGACATTTTTGCGCCGAGTTCACGAGATGAGCGGAGAAAGAAATGAATGTTTAGCAGGCATTGTTCGATGAGGTCGGACATCGAGACAACCGATCCTGACATCACTTCGGTTCGTATCGGTCGATGAAGTCGTTTGGTTCGTCACGTTTACTGATCGACCCTGTATGTTGTTGATGTGAATGACATAATCCACAATAGGCTGGGGTAAAAGAAAAAAAATGATCCTCAACATTAATACTTGCGTGGTGAGATATATTTCCCTCGTACACATCAGTTCATTTCCACTCACACCATAAGAACAACATCCGATAGGATAGAGGAAATTGATATTGGGAGGTAGAGGGGGGTTGGGGGAGATGGGGGAAGGGAGGGTTGGTTTGGAACCCTTATAGATAAAGAGACGCAAACGCTTTTTCTTCCCTATCCCAAGCCTTGTTTTTCTTCTATATCTCTCTCCAAAGAAATTTTTTAAATTATTATTTCTGGGTGAGAAGGGAAGTGGAATTTGTTTTCCTGGAAATATGGGTTGAACCTCTTCCATAGATCCGGGATGGGGTCGATGGTATCAAAGTCCCTCAGGTTATGTGGAAGCGTCAGTTCGCGAAAGAGTACCAACTCCTGTACTGGACAGGAAAATGCGTAACAAAAAAGTTTTCCTCATCATGAAAATGCACTGGCGTCGTCAGACTTTTTGGTCTTAGCGATGAGAGCCTCCAACGGCATCATATAGATTTCTGGGTTCGAATTGCACTCGACCTTGGGAAGCTGCTGCAGACTCGAGTTGATCCGATGCAAGAGATCCTGGATGGGTTCGTTCATGTCGAAGTCCCTGAATGCTCTATACACAGTCTTCATGGCCGGGTGGCGGTCGTTTTCGAAGACGTTGCCGGCCCCGTGCAGTAGACGCGCGCCATCCTTCACCGCAGCCCAGCAGAAATTCTCCGGATGTTCGCAGTGGGTCCTGCGGTAGTTCCACTCGCACGGGACGTCTTGGGCCAGCTCGGGGTGGACGCCGAGGTGGGCGTTCAGGAGGTCCTGCTCGGCCAGTAGCATGTGCTGCTTGTATCGTCGGTGTGCGGTCGATAGGTCGGACCGGAACGTCGACGCTCTGATGCGGGTCAAGTTCATCAAGAGGACCCCCGCGTTCAAACCCCAATGCTTATAGGTGGGAAAAGGGACGTAGGTGTACCACGCCCCTTGGCTGTCGGGTTCGTGTTGCGGGACGACGCCGATGTACCGCGGTTCCGGCATGGACCGCAAATGCTCCCATAATTCCTCCACCGCGCCTAAGAACAAGACGTCCAGGTCGACCGAGATCATAGCGTCGAGATCCCAGAACACGGAGTCGAGGAATATTTTCTCTGTCGCGCACAACTTGAACAAGGCGTCCCAGTCGATATCCGGATCGTCCGGAAACTGGACCGACCGAAACTCCAGAGTGATCCGCGGCGGCAGCATCCGGCGCAGGTCCTCCGCAACGGCGCACTTCCCGGCCGCATCCGCCGCGACCGCGAGGTGAACCGGCGCATCCGCGAACATCCGCAGCGACTTCACCACTGTCAGCATCCGCTCGGTCTGATTGGTCCCGCAGATGACCAGCCCCACCACCACCTCCGTCCCCGCCGGCTTCGTCGTCCGGTTCACGAACGGCTCATCGCAGTCCACGATCGCCTCCCCGCCCGTCACAACCGTCTCCTCGCCCGTCACCGGCCGCAGCCTCCCGAAATCCCCGCTGTACCCATAGATCACCACCACCCCCGCCCCCACCACCAGCAGGAACCCCGCTGCCAGCATCCGCCTCGTTCCCACTCGCGGGATCATTCCTGCTCGCTCCGTTCGCCGCCTTATCGAGTCTGATGCAGTCCCCTCGGTCCAACTGAAAATTCTTATCGCGTGCGATAGCTTAAGAAAACTTTATTTTTACCGTGAGGGTCTCGCTATCTCCGTTTCACTTCGCGTGCGACATGATATCAGCAATTTGGGGATCATTCCATGCGGCAAACTGAT
This sequence comes from Darwinula stevensoni, assembly GCA_905338385.1. Classification (NCBI taxonomy): domain Eukaryota; kingdom Metazoa; phylum Arthropoda; class Ostracoda; order Podocopida; family Darwinulidae; genus Darwinula; species Darwinula stevensoni. The sequence continues at coordinate 1,335 of CAJPEV010000349.1, read as the reverse complement.
CTCGTGACTTGGCAGCGACATGGAAACGACATGGCAGTGTCATGGAAATTTATCTTCCCTTTAACGATGACTTGAATGATAATTTTGTTTTCTTCCCGATTCCACGCAATACTTACTCAGTCTCCAGGTCCCATCGTTGATTGACCTTTCCAAGAATTTCTTCTGCCTTTTTCTCGCTCGAAAGATCGGCAGATCGTTTAGGGTTTAAGTAAATGATGCAATAGACCGATGATGGGGTAACTGATGGAATTTGGGGTAACTGATGGAATGATTGCGTAACTGATGGAATGATGGGGTAAGTGATCCAGTGATTGGGTAGGTGATGCAACGATGGGGTAAGTGATGCAATAATGGGTAAGTGGTGCAATCGACGGCAGCCGGGAGTCTCGCGAGCGGTTGTTTGGATTTCTCATAACGCTGAATTACGTAATCGTTAGGCAGTAACGTAACATTTAACGCTGACTATAACGTTGGGGTGCGGCAGGTTCGTAGGAAAATTCCTGATTGCAAATTTCAACGAAGGAAAAAATGGCGAAACATTACCACGTGTCCTCTTGGGTAACTAATGTTAAGCAATGTTGACCTCGGTTAACCAATGTTATGCAATGTTGACCTCCGTTAACTAATGCTAACCTTGGTGGAGATATGTGGTGTCGTCGCTCGCAAGGTCAGCAAACAATTCCAATTTTTCTTAATTTCATCGTGATTACAAAGAAAAAAGATTAATGAGATCGTGGGAGCGCGTCATCCTTGGTCGAACGACCTCCTTTTGCGGCGAGGAGGAGGGACGTTTCCTTCGCTGATGCATTTCTGATGCTGATGCACGGATGAGATATCGCCGACGGCGTCGCTCATCGGGCGCCCTCCGCTCCTTATCGGGCGGAGGAGGTCGCATCCACGGGGTCGCGGAGGTATCGGACCCACTATCGGCGCGGCGAGCCGATAAGTCGCGTCCTCCATCCTCCGTGTCGGCGCTTGGAGGTCGATCGGTGCGTGGTGCCTCGGATTTTCGCCCTCGAGTGAGTGCATCGGATCCAATATTATTAAGGTCAGGAAGTACGATCAGAAAGTTGGGTCAACAAATAAGGTCAATAAGTAGGGTCAATACGTAAGGTCAATAAGTAAGATCAATAAGTAGGGTCAACAAGTAAGGTCAATACGTAAGGTCAGAAAGAAAAGGACATGAAGTAGGATCAAAATTGGAGGCCAGAAAGAAAGGTCAAGCAGGAGGGACAGGAAGGAAGGTCATTAAAAGACAATCGATCCGAATAGCCTTGTAGGGATGGGGGGGAGGGGTCGACTTTCTGGAGGGGGGGCCCCCCCCCCCCCCCCCCC